>LR751397.1:0-96447 GCA_902729485.2 Mus minutoides | reverse complement strand
GCATAAAACTAAGCAGTAAATTGTTTAGCTATACATGCAGAGGAAGTGAAGCAGAGAAAGTTAAGAGAGCCCTAGACACCCAAGCGCAGAATGAGCTTCATCCCTGCAGAGCCAATCAGGGCTGACCATGGAAAGACAAATGGGGTACTTCAAAAAAGCATTGAGGTTGTGTGGCAGCTACGTACAGATTTTTGTTGTTGTTTTTTTGTTTGTTTGTTTGTTTTCAGGAAATTAGGCACGGTTTATATATTATCTTTATTAATTATAGATCGTTCATAGTAGAACCCAGTGTCTGCATGCCTGCAAGCCCAGCACTTGGGAAGCGTCCGTAGGAGGTTCAGGAATTCACATCCATCCTCAGCTGTTTAGTGGTAAGTTTGAAGGCAACAAGGGCAACGGGAGACCACAGACAGAGGGAGAAGGAGGGGCTGAAACTATAGCAATGGAGGGTGGCTGAAACACTAAAGTAGAAACTCTTATAATTCCCTTTAAGAATTACTCATTGCGGCTGGGCTTGGTGGCGCACGCCTTTAATCCCAGCATTTGGGAGGCAGAGGCAGGTGGATTTCTGAGTTCTAGGCCAGCCTGGTCTACAAAGTGAGTTCCAGGACAGCCAGGGCTATACAGAGAAACCCTGTCTCGAAAAACCAAAAAAAAAAAAAAAGAAAGAATATTACTCATTCATCTTCTTTCTCTTTATGTGTCTCTTTCCTTCCCTCTCCCGAGTTTTCAAGATGTCCAGCCCGAAACCACTATAGTTTTATAGCCAAGTATTAAAATGTCAAATGAATTTTCAAATAAGCCATCCAAGAATATGCTTATAAACCAAATCAGGAGTTGCTTAGGATCCTTTGCTGTCCCAAGATGTGATGCCACCAGAATGTCTTCCATTAGCACCCAGAACAGAAGGTTAACTGCAACTCCCCCAGATCAATCCCGGATGTGGCCTGACTTTAGCTAACGGTCTGATTAATTATACATGTCTTCATAGTAAAATGAGATGATGTGTCCTGAGACTCTGAACCAACAGTACAAACAGCAGAGGAAGAAGCAGCCAGATTTGCATGTGGCTCCAGTGTCCTGGACCCTGCAGGCGGACACATCTCTCCTCTCAAACCCTGAGCCTTTTATTTCATACACTGTAATCCCCTGGAGGCGAAGCCCCCAAATCTCCTTCATGGGTCCTGGGATTTCTTGCTGTGGGATCACATTCTACAACACACTGGAAACCACAGGGCAGCGTCCGCATCACCTCCTCTTCACTGAGAGTGTATTACTTTCATCACACAGACCCTCTGTCAACTCTCCTCCGGGAGCCCCGTGGTTTGAAAAAAAAAAAAATTACCTATTGGAAAATCCCATTGATCAAGTAATAGCAAAGGGTTCTGTGGCCACACAGAACTTCTACTCCTGCAAAATCGCACCAAAAGCAAAGACATTGAAATTTTCCCAGAGGAGCCTGGTAAGGTAGCACATGCCTTTAATCCTGGCACTCAGGATGCAAAGGCAATGTGGATCTCTGTGAGTTCCAAGACACCCTGGTCTACATAGGGAGTTCCAGGACAGCCAGGGCTGTGAGAAAAAAATGAATGTGACTTTGTAGCCTTGCCGTGTAGGAGCGGATACCTCAGTCCTGTGAACATCCTGGAGGTCGCCTATGGCTCCCAGCATGCCTTTCTTCCCTCCCAGAGTCCGGTGGCTCTGGAGTAGGATTTGTAAACTGTAACTCAGAGCCAGTTCTTTCGTTGTCCCATTTTCTGAGGAAGAGAATGCAAAGAACTTTCCAAAACTATGGCAATTAACTGTGAAGTAGACTATGTGATTGTTTCTATTACAAATGTGCTCTGCCATTGCTCGGGTCACTTATATGACAGCAAGGACAACAAGAAACCATGGGGGGGGGGGCACAGGCAGGCTAGCTGAGGGGAAGGGTGCTTGCCTCTGAGCCTGATGGCTTAAGTGCAAACACCAGGACCCACACAATGGAAGGAAAACTCACTCCAAAAGTTCTACTCAGATTTTCACACCCTGTGGAGTGTATGTGTCCCTCCCCCCACAATCAAATACATGAAAATTTAAAATGTAGCTTGGCGTGGTGGCGCTCACCTTTAACCCCAGCGCTCAGGAGGCAGAGGCAGGTGGGTCTCTGAGTTCAAGGCCAGCCTGGTCTACAGCGTGAGTTCCAGGTCAGCCAGGGCTACACAGAGAAACGCTGTCTGGGGGGTGGGGGTGGGGGGAACAAACAACAACAAAACCAATAATGCTAAGCATGGAGATGCACACCTTTAATCCCTGCACTCAAGAAGTAGAGGTAGACACAGAACTCTGGGAGTTCCAGGTCAACCTGGTTTACACAGCAAGTTCTCAGCCAAGAGGATTGCAAAGTGTGACAGTGTCTCAAAATTAAATTAAATAAACATTCTCTCTGTCTCTCTGTCTCTGTGTGTGTGTGTGTGTGTGTGTGTGTGTGTGTGTGTGTGTGTGTGTGTGTGTATGTGTAGTGGGTGGGATGCCCACAGATGTCAGAAGAGTTTTTCATACCCCCCACACACACACACACACACTCACACCCAGAGCTAGAGGCAGTTTGTTAGCTCCTGGGCAGTGGGTTTTGTTGTTGATTTGGGTTTTGTTTTTGCTTGTTTTGCTGTATTTTTGAGAGAGCATCTCATATAGCCTGGGGTTAGCCTCACAACTCACTACCTAGCTAAGAGTGACCTCTGACTCACGTTTAGAGCGCCAGGACAGAACTATAAAGCACCCAGGTCATATAGTGCTAATGAGCAGGACTTCATTCACACTAGACAGGCAGGCTATCTGCAGGACTTCATTCACACTAGACAGGCAGGCTATCACAGAGCCACATCCCCGACGCTGAGATGGAATAGCTAAGCTGATTCTGGTACCGGATGGCCAAGGAAAGCTGTAGGTAGTCCATTCTGTTTTGAAGAGCCAACTGAGTTGGACAATGGGGTAGGGAAAAGTGTTAGCAGATTGTGCCCTAGGCAACTGGGGAGTAACCAGGGAGGAGGTCCTTCTGGGAATCCAGGTAAGCAGAGGCATTGTGTCACCTCTGGTCCCCTGCTCTGCAGGAAGTGTAAGAGGGGTCAGAGAGGAATGTGGCTTTCTGAGTCAGCCTCAGAGTTTGGAGAGAAGAGAACTTCAAAAGCAGAGGCCAAGGCAGGGAAGGCCTGTTCTGAGTCAGCCTGTCACTGAGGCACGCTGGGCCTGGAATGTCTGCAGTGTCTGCAGGGGGAGGTGGTGGTGAGTCACCGGTGGGGGCTGGAAGAGCCAGCAAAAGCCCTGAGAGAAAACTCCTGTTTTCTCCTGAGAGAAAGCTCCTGCACCAACTCAGAATCCAGGAGGGGTCGAGAGGTGGGAGCCTGCTTCATGCCACAGTACACGACACCCCACCTCACCTGAGAGAGAGAGAGAGAGAGAGAGAGAGAGAGAGAGAGAGAGAGAGAGAGAGAGAGATTCACACTGTAGCCCAGGCTAGCCTGGAACTCACTTGATGTATAGGCTAGCCTGAAACATGGAGTTCTACTTCAGCCTTGCAAGTTTTACAGGCCCGGCCTGCCACAGCTGCTTCTCTCTACCGTATCTTGAACCTTTAATTTTCAGGGTTCCATAATATCTCCATCAGCCTAAGTTTAGGGCCAATTAGGGTGTCCTTGAGACTCACATTGCCTGCGTCCTTTGACCCCTCACAACCAAAACTTTTCTGTAGTGAAATAGGCAGAAGGGGACTCTGCTCCCTTCTGACACGCCACACACACACACACACACACACACACACACACACACACACACCTGAAGCCACACAGGATCTGAGCATCAGAGCTCTGCTCCTTTTGTTGTGGCCTGGTATACTGAGCTGCCACTTGGATTTATTGAACTATTTTGATCAAGTCCAGCAGGCCTGTGCTAAAGGTTCAAGTGGTGGAGTGTGTACTTAGTCAACATTTGTAAGGTAATGGGCTTGATTCCCAGCCCCACAATGAAAAGGAAACAATCTAGCCCAGCAGAGGGGATGAAAGCCACGCCTTTAATCCCAGCATTTGGGAGGTAGAGGTAGGCTGATCTCTGAGTTCCAGGCCAGCCTGGTCTACAGCATGAGTTCTAGGACAGCCAGGGCTATACAGAGAAACCCTGTCTCAAACACACACACCCAACCCAAAAAAACAACAAGGAAAGAAACAAATAAACAAAAGGAAACAATTCTACCATACCTTTGAAACCTTTAGACACTTCCCAGGATCAGTTTCTCCGCTTTCCTGCCTCCCAAGAGGGGCTTTGGGGACTCATGGGGTGTCTGGATTTTCTCTGGTCTTTACTGGCCCTCTCCTCTTGGTTTTGTTGCTTCTCAGAAGTGGAGAAACTTCTAGACTCCAGCCCACGACCTGCCCTTCCCAGAGCCCAGGACACCGCTTCTTTGATTTGCCCATTTCAGGAACAGGGACCACTTCTTCTTTTTATTTTTATTTATTTATTTTTTTATTTATTATATGTGAGTACACTGTAGCTGTCTTCAGACACTCCAGAAGAGGGAGCCAGATCTCGTTACGGATGGTTGTGAGCCACCATGTGGTTGCTAGGATTTGAACTTATCACCTTCGGAAGTGCTCTTACCCGCTGAGCCATCTCACCAGCCCCCAGGGACCACTTCTTAACCATGGGGAGACATTTGATGGTGTCCCGTGCCTGCAATCCCAGCACTGGGGACCAGATGTTTGAAGTCATCCTGAACTTCAAAACAAAACTCTCTCCCCAAAACCAAACAAGCCACGTGCTAGTTCCTGTAATTCCAGCATGAAGGGAAGCCGAAGCTAGAGGATTTCTGTGGGTTAGAGGTGGCCAGCCTGGGCTACATAGTGAGTTGTGGGTTAGAGGTGGCCAGGCTGGGCTACATAGTGAGTTGTGGGTTAGAGGTGGCCAGCCTGGGCTACATAGTGAGTTGTGGGTTAGAGGTGGCCAGCCTGGGCTACATAGTGAGTTGTAGGTTAGAGGTGGCCAGCCTGGGCTACATAGTGAGTTTCAGGAGAGACTAGGCTACAGAGTAAGACCCTTTCTCAAAGAAAACAAGAAAAACAAAGCAAAAAACTAGGTATGGGCCGGGCGTGGTGGCGCACACCTGTAATCCCAGCACTGGGGAGGCAGAGGCAGGCGGATTTCTGAGTTCGAGGCCAGCCTGGTCTACAAAGTGAGTTCCAAGACAGCCAGGGCTACACAGAGAAACCCTGTCTCGAAAAACAAACAAACAAACAAAAACAACAACAACAACAACAAAACACCAAACAAACAAAGAAAAAACATCAAGGGGCCACTGGAAGATGTTTTCAAAGGCTAGAAGAAAGAGAGCAAAGGAACCATCTCAGAACACAGAGGACTCAGTGGCTGTCACAGAGGACTCAGTGGCTGTCACCGAGGACTCAGTGGCTGTCACGGTCTTGAAGACTTACTCATAGAGCCTTCCTTGACTTTGCCTTGGCATCAGATTCTGGGGTGCAGAGAATGGTATCTCCTGTTTTGGGGTACCTTTCACCTCCAGACAGGAGTGCTCAGGTTTTGATACAAACTCCACAAGCCCATTAACTGTGTTAGTCAGCAGCATGCAAGATCTCAAGCAGTCCCTGCCTCCCCTCTAGAAGCTAAATCTGCCCTGACAGCTAATCTCAGACCCTCTGGTAACTGGGAGATGCAGTGCAGGCCTTGCTCCCGGGGAAGAAGGTTGTCTCGATGTTGAGTGATGGCTGAGTAGGTGGGGTAGGTTTCCAGGAGGCAGAAGGGAGCAGTCTTTCCAGTCCAGCGACCTTTCATCCCACAAGGACACTTAACTCCAGATGAGATCTTCCACTGAGGCTGCCAGAGTAGTAAAGTGACCTCCATTAGGCCCTGGGGCGATAAGGAGGACTTGAGCTTACTGGGTTAAGGGTTCCAACAGCCAGGATTCATGAAGAAAGGAAGGGCCCAAGAAAAAGGCCATCTGGACTGCCAAAGATGGAGTCTGAACCCTGTGGTCAAAGCCGTGTCCTAAATAGAAAAGCAAATAAAGTTTTTGTTTGGTTGGTTGGTTTTTTAAAGATTTACTTATTTATTATATGTAAGTACACTGTAGTTCTCTTCAAACACTCCAGAAGAGGGCGCCAGATCTCGTTACGGATGGTTGTGAGACACCATGTGGATGCTGGGATTTGAACTTATCACCTTCGGAAGAGCAGTCGGGTGCTCTTACTTGCTGAGCCATCTCACCAGCCCTGTTTGTTTGTTTTTCCAGACAAAGGTTTTTTTTTTTTTTTTTTTTTTTTGGTTTTTCGAGACAGGGTTTCTCTGTGTAGCCCTGGCTGCCCTGGAACTCACTTTGTAGACCAGGCTGGCCTCGAACTCAGAAATCCGCCTGCCTCTGCCTCCTGAGTGCTGGGATTAAAGGCATGCACCACCATGCCCGGCGCAAATAAAGTTTTTAAGGGTTTCTGGACTGAGGGGGAGCCAGCCTTGAACCCCAGGAAACCTGACTATGCTGAGAAAACGTGGTCTCAATGTCATGGCTCCTCCTAAAGAGCCTTCAGACTGGTAAGGGAGGGATATAGACCCTGACTCAGCTCAGAAGGATGAAGTGACCTCCAGAGGGCCTGTGACAAAAGAGGACATGACAGGATCACAGGCTGTGGTTTAAGGAGGGGCTTGGGATTCATACATATTTTTGTTTCTATTTTTGAGCAGGGTTATGTATGAGATAGGGTCTTGATGTTGGTGGGGAGGCTTTTGTTACTTCTGAGACAGGCTCTTGATCTTTCTTTCTTTCTTTCTTTCTTTCTTTCTTTCTTTCTTTCTTCCTTCCTTCCTTCCTTCCTTCCTTTTTTTTTTTTTTTTTTTTTTTTTTTTTTTTTTTTTTTTTTTTTTTTTTTTTAATTATTTGTTTTGTTTTCTGAGACAGAATTTCTCTGTGCAACCCTGGCTGTCCCAGATCTTGCTCTGTAGACCAGGCTAGTCTTTTGTTTTGTTTTGTTTTTTGTTTTTGTTTTGTCTTGTTTTGTTTTTCGAGACAGGGTTTCTCTGTGTAGCCCTGGCTGTCCTGGAGCTCACTTTGTAGACCAGGCTGGCCTCGAACTCAGAAATCCGCCTGCCTCTGCCTCCCAAGTGCTGGGATTAAAGGCGTGTGTCACCACGCCCGGCTGACCAGGCTTGTCTTTTTTTTTTTTTTTTTTTTTTTTGAGACAGGGTTTCTCTGTATAGCCCTGGCTATCCTGGAACTCACTTTGTAGACCAGGCTGGCCTTGAACTCAGAAATCCGCCTGCCTCTGCCTCCCGAGTGCTGGGATTAAAGGCATGCGCCACCATGCCCGGCTCAGGCTTGTCTTAAACTCAAATATCTTCCTGCCTCTGCCTCCCAAGTGCTGAGATTAATAAAGCCATATTGCACTACCAAAGCCTAGCTTTTAAAAATAGTTTAAGGGCTGGTGAGATGGCTCAGCGGGTAAGAGCACCCGACTGCTCTTCCGAAGGTGATAAGTTCAAATCCCAGCAACCACATGGTGGCTCACAACCATCCTTAATGAGATCTGGCGCCCTCTTCTGGAATGCCTGAAGACAGCTACAGTGTACTTACATATAATAAATAAAATAAATCTTTAAAAAAAAAAAAAAAATANGAGTCACTAGGCACAGACAAGACTCTTACCTCAGGGTAGCATCATTTCCATAGTGCCACCATTATCAGCTAACATCCACATCTGGGATTCAGACCACCCTGATCCCTTCTGTTCCCTCAGAAGTCACCTATGGCTTTGTGGGGGTGCCCCTTCCCTCAGAGACTGCCACCCCAGGTGCTCTTCACCGAGGCAACCCTTTCTCCCCACAGTCTCCAATAGGAAGTAGGGCAGAGAACAGGAGGAAGCCCAGTGCCCAGGAAAGAAGAAAAGCGTGAGCCACCCTGCCCACCAGGCAGGCCCCAGATAACGCTGGAGATACCCAAATGTTAATCACCCATTAGCACAGCCCAGGAGCAAAGGGGAAAGTGATTAGGTGTATAATGGGCCTTACTAGGCATGAGCAGTGGGCTTGAGATTCAGAGATAAGAGGCTTTCAGGTTAATCAGCTGTCTGTGGTGCCTGGATATAAGGACACTAAGACAGGGTCTTGAGGCAAGATCCTGAGAGCCAACAGGTAGGAGGAAGAGACCTCATCCTGCCGTTCTGGAAGAGCTAAGAAGAGCTGTTGGGTAAGAAAGAAGCTGGCACAGGCCAGGGCTGGCCCTCCTGGCTCCTCACTCTCTCCTTGTCTCCAGGGCAATCCAGAAGACAATCCAAAGAGATTCATAGGATACAAGGTTTCACTGCCTTGGACCAGCTCTGGTCTTTAGGGATCTGGGGCAAGGTTTCTCACTCCTTGCTATCTCTCCTAATATCTCTGGTCTGTAATGGCTCCAGACCTCTGAAGAAGTTCAGATGAAACTTTAGGAAGACTTCAGGAAGGGTTGAGAGAGTTGATCGTGAGAAGGAGTGTGTCTAACAGGATGGTTTTCGGTGGGGTTTTCATTTAGGAGTGGGATATGGTGGCCGAGTAACGCTTCCTTGGAAGCAGGGAGGTGGGCTGCTGCTGCTGCTGCTGCTGCTGCTGCTATGACCAGAGTTAGGGCTTTACAGGATAATCTTGCCAAATCCTATCCCTGTGATGTCTGGTAACGAGCCAGGAAAGGAGTTCCCACCACCCAGGCCTTTGCTGCTTTGTTCTTCCCAGACCTCCCGTCCCATCCCACTCCAAATCTACAGAGCAGGATCAGCTCGGGGTCAAGGCTCCGTGTTCCCTCCGTTCACTTCACGCAATGCCCAGCATCCTTGATTGTTCCTATTGTTCCGGTCCCACCTCAGATCTCACCACTCACCTAGGCCCCAGCATCAAAGTGGCCTCCTGGATCCCCCTCCTCGGTATAATACTGCCCCCCTTTTCGCTCTCAGATAGGGGACACAATCTAGGACGATGGTGGCTTTCAAGACCTGCTCTCTGCTGCTGGTGCTCATGTTCCTGGCGGTCGGGCTGGGAGAAAAAGAAGAGGTTGAGTTCCGGTAGGAGCGCTGGGTGTGGCACGGATGGGGGAGTGGGGGTGGGGGGCTGGAAAATAAACCTTTTGGGATAGGGGTGGTTAGAAAGGAAGGCACTCCAGACTGAGAGGCGGGATGGTAAGAAGGACAAGCAGTCTGCAACCTGAACATGCCATGTGACAGAATCAGAGAATGGTTTATTAAGAATCCCTGTTGAGCCGGGCGTGGTGGCGCACTCCTTGAATCCCAGCACTCGGGAGGCAGAGGCAGGCAGATTTCTGAGTTCCAGGCCAGCCTGGTCTACAAAGTGAGTTGGGGGACAGCCAGGGCTACACAGAGAAACCCTGTCTCGGAAAAAAAAAAAAAAAAAAAAAAAGAATCCCTGTTGAAGAGAGAGAGAGAAAGAGAGAGAGAGAGAGAGAGAGAGAGAGAGTTGGTTAGCTAGTTCTGTGGAAGGACATTTTGGTGACTGAGAGGCATCACTGAAGCCTGTGTGCTTCCCTCAGAGCTCATGGGAGCTTCCTGGGCACCAGGCACAGGTCAGAATACATGTGAACAAAGGTCCACAGGATGGCTCCAGCCTTCAGTAAGAACATGGACCAAGGCAGACACAGAAAAGAACCACATAGACTTATTACAGAGCAAATGTGGACCAAAGCCAAGACAATTACAGGACTGGGTAATGCTGAGCCTGGCAGCTCATCCTGTGACCCCAGTACTTGGCAGGTAGAGGCAGGAGGTTTGAAAATTTGAGGCTAACCTAGGCTACATAACAAGACCAGAGGCTCTCTCTGATACTGTGTTTGGGAACCAAGGCAGAGACTTGCCAATGTAGAACTGGCCTTTCTAAGATGCAAAGACAATCCACGTACCGTATAAAGTTGGCACATGTAAGATATGAAAGTGGTCAGAAACACAAGGAGAGAGAGAGAGAGAGAGAGAGAGAGAGAGAGAGAGAGAGAAGACCAGGCTGGCCTCGAACCCAGAAATCGGCCTGCTTCTGCCTCCCAAGTGCTGGGATTAAAGGCAAGTACCACCATACCCCGCTTGACCTTGTTGGATGTTAAGAACAAAAACTCAAATCCCATGCCTGCAGCACACACTGCTCACTTCCTGCACTCTGGAAACAGAGGCAGACATGCTGAGTTCCAGGCCAGTCAGGGCCACATAGTGAGATCTACCTATCTCAATAAAGAATGGAGTCTCAGGGAGTCATTGTGCTGCTGCTTTTATCCCAGCACTGGGACGGACGAGGCAGCAGGAAGATCAGGAAGGAGTTCATGGGTGAACTTAAGATACTTAGTGTTTGAGGCTAGCCTGGGATACAAGAAACCCTGCTTCCCAAAACCTTAACAACAAATCAAACAATCAAAAACAACACAACAGCTGGGTGGTGGTGGTGCATGCCTTTAATCCCAGCAGTTGGGAGGCAGAGGCAGGTGGATTTCTGAGTTCGAGGCCAGCCTGGTCTACAGAGTGAGTTCCAGGACAGCCAGGGCTATAGAGAGAAACCCTGTCTCGAGAAACCAAAACCAAACCAAACCAAACCAAAACAAAACAAAACAAAACAAAAAAAAACAACACAACAACAAATCTTAGAGAGCTGGGGCTGGAGAAAGCTCCTCTGTGGTACAGCACTTGCCTCACGTGCGTGTGTGAGGCCCATAGGTTCCATCCCTAAAATCTTTGGCATCTGGGGCCAGTGAAATGGTTAAGCAGGTAAAGTCACATGCAAGTCTGACAGCCTAAGTTCAATCCACAGAACTCCTGACAAGGTGGACGGAGAGAAGCACCTCCATAGTGGTGTCCTCTGACCTCCACATGCACTCTGTCATGGGAAAACCTCAGCAATAGTAATCAAATAAAAGTTAAACAGCAGAACTTGAGATCCTCCTGCCTCCATCTCTGAAGACTGGGATCACACCAGGTGTTACCACAGGTGGCAATCAGCTCCTTTGTCCTTTTTTTTTTTTTTTTGGTTTTTTGAGACAGGGTTTCTCTGTGTAGCCTTGGCTGTCCTGGAACTCACTCTGTAGACCAGGCTGGCCTCGAACTCAGAAATCCGCCTGCCTCTGCCTCCCAAGTGCTAGGATTAAAGGTGTGTGCCACCATGCCCAGCTCCTTTGTTCTTTCTTTCTTTGGGATGGAGCTTTTGGGAAGTGGATCTCTTCTTCCATCGTGTAGTAGTTCCTGGGGGTGGAGCTCAGGTTGTCAGGCTTGGTAGCAAATCTCAGTCTCAGAGGTCCCCAAGCTCGCTGTTATTATTACTAGTATAGTAATAGCAATAATAACATGTTGTTAGCAATAATATTAGTAATTAATTATTAGTAATGCTTAGTAATAATTAGCAATAATAATATTTTTACTTTTATTTTTATTGTTATTATTATGTTTTTGAGACATGGTCTTTCTATATAGCTCTGGCTGTCCTAGACCAGGTTGGCCTTGAACTTGCAGAGATCCTGTGCTTCCTGCGTGCTACTGTTATTATTTCATCATTATTATTTTTTTAATGGTTTTAGTGCTTTATTGTACAAAGGCAGGGAGAAAGGAGAGAAGGTAGAAAGAGAGAGACCGGCCATAGCCACGTGGAGAGAGGAGGGAAAGGGAGAGAGAGAAGGAAGGCTAGAGAGTAAGAAAAGTGGGGGCTTAAAGAGCCATTATTGTTATTTTTGAGATGGCATCTAGCTAGATCACATAGACTGGCCTTAAACTTCCAGTGGTCCTCCAGCCTCTTCCTTCCAAGTGCTGGGATTACAGGCCCAGCTGAGTTCATTCTATTGTGATTGTCTATGAACCAAAGGACTGAATCAACCAATGTGATTTCCCTGACCTTCCCTTCACTGGTACCCTGGTTTCTCTCTCTCTCACCTCTCAGATCCCATGCTAAATTTGCTGGCCCCCGACCTCGAGGTCCAAGGTACGCAGAGGGGACTTTCATCAGTGATTACAGCATTGCCATGGATAAGATCCGTCAACAAGACTTTGTGAACTGGCTGCTGGCACAGAAGGGGAAGAAGAATGAGTAAGTAGTTTCCTCCTGTCTCCGCGTCAAACTCTGCTCACACCATCTCCACAGATACCTCTCAATAAATGAGCATGAAGGAATTAAATGGCCATGACCAGGGCCCTGGGATCGACTGGGCACAGGGTTCGTTTTCCCATCATATGATGGTTGGTGACTTTACATCGTGTCTGTGTGAAGGTGTCCAGGAGTTACAGATTGTTGTGAGTTGCCATGTGGGTGCTGGGAGTTGAATTCGAATCCTCTAGATGAGTAGCTAGTGTCCTTAACCACTGAGCCATCTCTCTAGCCCCGCCCCCCCATCCTTTACTAAGGAGAGTTGTAGTGACAATTTTGGTATTTTGGTTTCTTTTTTTTTTTTTAGATTTATTATTTATTTTTATATGTAAGTACACTGTAGCTGTCTTCAAAAACACCAGGAGAGGGCGTCAGATCTCATTAAGGATGGTAGTAAGCCACCATGTAGTTGCTGGGATTTGAACTCAGGACTTTCAGAAGAGCTGTCAGTGCTCTTAACCGCCGAGGCATCTCTCCAGCCCCGGTATTTTGGTTTCTTTAAAGAAAAACAAAAAACAAAAAACAAAAAACAGTGGCCGGGCGTGGTGGCACACGCCTTTAATCCCAGCATTCCGGAGGCAGAGGCAGGTAGATTTCTGAGTTGGAGGCCAGCCTGGTCTACAGAGTGAGTTCCAGGACAGCCAGGGATACACAGAGAAACCCTGTCTCGAAAAACCAAAAAAAAAAAAAAACCAAAAAAAAAAAAAAACACACACAGAAATGGGACTGGAGAGATGTCTCAGAAGTTAAGAGGTTAAGAGCACTGATTACTCTTCCAGAGGTCCTGAGTTCAATTCCCAGCAATCACATGGTGGCTCACAACCATCTGTAATGGGATCCGATGCCCTTCTTCTGCTATGTTTGACGACAGCGGCATTGTACTCAAATACATAAAATAAATAAATAAACCTTTAAAACAACAAACAAACAAAAAAACACAGAAATTTTATAAGAATATATATTTGTATTAATCCCAGGTGTGGGCTATGGGGCTACTTCAGACTGTTTACAGCAGTTGACTATGATTTGCCTCATGCTGTAGCAGGGATGTGAGTTTGCTGGCAGCAGATGGTTTCTGTGACTGTATGATGTTTGGAATTCTGGGGACGTTTCAGAGGATTAATAATGCTAAAGCTCCAAAGGTTTTTTTTTTTTTTTTTTTGTGTGTGTGTGTGTGTGTGTGGTAGTGGAAGGTTGTTGGTTGGTTGTTGTTGGTTGTGATAATCCTGTGTTAGTAGTCCTGTGTAAAGAAGAAAGAAGAAATTATATATCCTGATAGTGAAGATCAAACTTGCCCCCAAGAACTTGACTCCCCTAATCAGCAGGAGTAGTTTATTTATTTATTTATTTGGCTTTTTCGAGACAGGGTTTCTCTGTATAGCCCTGGCTGTCCTGGAACTCACTTTGTAGACCAGGCTGGCCTCGAACTCAGAAATCCGCCTGCCTCTGCCTCCCGAGTGCTGGGATTAAAGGCGTGCGCCACCGCGCCCGGCTTAGCAGGAGTACTTTAAAGATAATGTCCCTTTCCTCTCTATCCCCTTTTCTCTCCTCTCTAGTGTTAGGGGATTGAAAGGATGGAAGAAAAGAGGTAAGAAGGGTGGAAGAAAGAACCCACCACATAGCGAAAGACCAGCTACAGGAGTCAGAGAAAAGGGTAGAAGCAGCAGAGGAACCCCCAGAGGTCTGGGGGATGAAGGCAGGAGGAGCTGGGTTGCTTATTTGGTCGTGGCTACTTCAGACTCTGAAAATAAACCACCACTGTTCCTCTCCCAACCTGTGCTGAGTCTTGTTCGCTGCTGTTTGGTTGGCTTGGTGGATTCTAAAGTGCTGTTGGTGATGGCTGAGACTGAGCCCAGGCAGTGCTGGGGATGTGAGGGTGTCTATACAGGAAGAGGCACTGTTGCTCCTACTGTTGAGGTATTGAAGAATCCAGTGCCCCTGTGTGGGGGGAACTTCAGTTGTCCCCTCCAGCACAATTCATTCTTGAATGGTCTTCATTTCTCCAGCTGGAAACACAACATCACCCAGAGAGAGGCCCGGGCTTTGGCGCTGGCAGGGCAATCTCAGGGAAAGGAGGAGAAAGAGGCACAGGGGAGGTGAGTCCACTGTTGGGGGAGGGGAAACAGCCTCCTGCCCCTGCTTTCCTGTTCTCTCTCTCAGCCTGTAGAGGAGGGCAGGGACCCCACAGCAAGCGCCCTTCCCTCTAAGAGCTTAAGAAGGGCCCAAGTGAGTAATGACCTGGAGGACCCTTGAGGGCGTTCTAAGGTCTGTGACTAAAGGTACACATGATTTCCTGAATCAAGGGAGAGGGGAATAGGAACCTCAGACCAAAGCTGACTCCTCCTTGCCAAATCTCAGGAAGGCTGTCTGGGAGACCACTGGGAGACCCTGGCATCCTCCCAAAGCCACCCACTCTATGATGTAATGAGTGTGAGGCTCAGGTAAGTTCTCTCTGGGGTCACTGGGATGCATTCTCACAGACTTTTCGAGGCGAGTCAGTGAGCTATCTCACTTTGAGGTTGTGTTTGGCTTTGCCTGGATTGTGGACCCTGAATCCTCTGAGTAGGCAGAACCAGGTAGGGCCCAGCACAAAGGAGCCTCAGGATCTGAGAGTGGAACTAACCCAGAAGCTGCAAGCTGTGTTAGCTCCTTAGCTCCTAGCATACGCTTTAATCCCAGCACTTCAGAGACAGAGGCAGAGGCAGCCCAACTTATATAGCAGGTTATATAGCAGGCTCTGAGCCAGTGCTCCAGAGTGCGGTTCTGTCTGCAAACAAAAGCATCCTGGCTCCTGCAATCTCTCTCCTTTGCAGCTCTTTGCCCAAGAGCCTCAGCGATGACGATGTGCTGAGGAGCCTTCTGATTCAAGAGCTACTGGCCTGGATGGTGGACCAAACAGAGCTCTGCCAACTCAGGTGGGAAGCACGGGGGTCATGGGGGTGTTGCAAGCTTGTTCATTTAGGCTCTCAGTCTTCTCATCTAGCTGCCTTTTCTGTCCTCAGCTTTCCCTTGTGACCTTTGGGCCAGGGTACCTTCCCAGGGATAGGAGCCTCTGTATGTTCATATGGTTCTGCTCTATAACCATTGCTTGTCCCAGAGGCCATCAGCTAGGTTCTGCTCCAGAGGGAAGGGCTAAATACTGTGGAGTGACCCATGAACCCCATGGTGAAGAGGATCTCCACTCAAAACACAGAAACACCAACGCACCCAGACTTACTGGGAGCTGGGGAGGGGTGGAGGGAGCAGATCTGGGTGCTTTCCAGAAGGTAAAGAGGGAGAAAAGAGCTCAATGGGTAGAGAGCTCACTGGGCTGGATGTGGTGGTGCATGCCTTTAATCCTAGCACTTGGGAGGCAGAGGCAGGCGGATTCCTGTGATTTAAGCCCAGCTTGGTCTACAGAGTGAGTTCCAAGACATCAAGAGAAAATAGGAAAACCTTGTCTTAAAAGGAAAAAAAAAAAAAGTGGACAAAGGCTGGAGAAATGATTCAGTGGTTAAGCATTTGCTGTTCTTCCAGAGGACCTGGGTTCTGTTCCCAGTACCTATTCCATGGTTAACTGCCGTTCATAGCTCCAGTTCCAGAGGATTCTCTTTGGACCTCTACAGGCATTGTGTGCCACATTGTACACATGCATTCAAGTGGACAAAACACGCAAACACATAAAATAAAAGAAAATAAGTCTTTAAAAAATTTTTAAAATTTTAGTGGATATCAACCTGGATATAAGTGGTCTTGTACTTATATGAATGTGCACACACACACATGCACAGACACATGTGAATACATGCATATGATGTATACACAGATACAGATACACGGACAGTCAGACAGACAGACAGACAGACACACACACAGACACACACAGACACAGACACACACACACACACACACACACACACACACACACACATGATCCAGCCAGTTCAGAGAACAAATCCCTGTCAGAAGGTGGGGGTGCTGTCTTGGTACTTTTGTAAAGGATTTTGACTACTAATCAATCACTGAAAATGGTCATTTGCAGGTCGGAGTGGTTTGTCTATGCCTGGACAGCAGGATAAACTTGCTGAGCTGACTCCAAGTTGGTAACTCCCTCCCTCTTTTTTCTTGTCTCCCCCTCTTCCAGGTCCTAGTGACTGACCTAGCCCAGAGCGGGACTGGACTCTGACCTTAGCTTGCTTAGCTCCTGCTTCCGCCCTGGTCCAAAGTCTCTGAGAGAACCAAACCAATAAAGCCTAAGCTGAAGTAAAAACCTCGGTGTCCAGGGTGAAAACTCATTCAAATGTCAGCCGAGCACTCGAAGGGCATAGCCATGTGTGTCTTGGGTGTGTCCATGCCTCCCAAGGAAAAGGGACACATCAACTTATTCCTCTATGCCTCCTACAATCATACTAGAGAGGACATAGACGAGAGGGATTCAGACTAACTAACTAAGGAACACTGACGCACACAGACACAATGGCAGCCCTGAGTGCTAGCAAAGTCACCAGCCTGTAATACCAGTGCTGAGGATGGGAAGGCAGGAGGATCAGGAGTTCAAGGACAGACTCGGCCACGCGAAACTGTCCTCATGTCTCAAAAGCAAGCAAATAAACACAAAAGGAGGAGGTTCTTCGACTATGTGGGCCTTTCAAGTTGCTGGAACAACACATGCCAGCAAGCCTTGATCTTTAAACACACGAACACACTACTAATCACTGAGTCACATGGAGAAAGACAGAAAAGTCTTGTCTAGATGGAATTGAGTAAGTAAATGTCATTTAAGCTGAGACTGGGAGGGAAACTGTAAAGAAGTGGGTTGTTGAGACCTCTCAGTGGTAAGAATGAGAGGACCAGAGTTCAGCCCCAGAACCTTCATCCAGTGGTTCACAAAGGCCTGTAACTCTTGCTCCAGAAGACACAACATCCACTCCTGGCTAAAGAGGGCACGTACACACACTTGTGTATATCCATACAGACCCACACATACATTTTACATCAATTAAAGCTATGTCAGGCTGGAGAGATGGCTTGGCTTAGGAGCACTGACTCCTCTTCCAGAGGTCCTGAGTTCTACTCCCAGCAACCACATGGTGGCTCACAAACAAAACAAAACCATCTATAATGGGATCTTATGCCCTCTTCTGGTGCATCTGGAGATAGCTACCACCACTACCCGGCATAAATAAATCTAAAAAAGACCAAAAGCAAAGGAAAGGTTTGGATTTACCTTTATGGCATCTTGGCTATCTGATGAGAGTGTCAAAGCCTCCAACAGAGTTATATGTTTTCCTCCCTTCATTTGGGCAATGTTTTTCCTCCCAGCCAGCCACTGTAAAAGACTGTCTATAAACATCATTTTTAATCATAACAATTGCATTTAAAACCTCACCACTAGCTCTTACTAGGCACAACAATGCCTTTGTTAGGTAAAAATTTAGAAGTCCATGCAGCCGGGCGTGGTGGTGCAAGCCTTTAATCCCTGCACTTGGGAGGCAGAGGCAGGCAGAGTTCTGAGTTCAAGGCCAGCTAAGGCTATACAAAGAAACCCTATCTCGAAAAAGCAAAAAAGCAAAAAAGCAAAAAAAAAAAAAAAAAAAAAAAAAGAAGTCCATGCAGTAAGCCTGTCTGCTAGATGGACAGAACAAACCCTGACTGGATCAAATTTACCTATTGGATTCTTCGGCAGAAATTCTGAGATTTTACAGCTTAGGGCCAGGCATGGTGGGCCAAGATCAGGCAGATCTCTGAATTGAAGGCCAGTGTGGTCTACAGAGCAAGTGAAATATAGGACTGCCAAGGCTATATTGAGAAACTCTGTCACAAGACCCCCAAAATTTGAGTCAGACTGTCTGACAGAATCTTTTGTGAAATACAACACCAACTCACGAACTTTGAGGGTTTTGAATAAGTGTAGAGCAAGGCAAGTTGTAAGGTGAGTGGCACAAAACTATCTGATGCTGCAGCCTTTTTTTTTTTTTTTTTAAATCTAACATTTATTTTTATTATCGGCTTTTGCTCAAGGTGGCATCCATGAGCGTGGTGGCTCATGCATTTAATCCCAACATTTGGAGGTAAAGGCAGGAGAATTCTGTGAATTCGAAGTGAGCTTAGCTTACATAGTTCCAGACCAACCACGGTTATGGAGAGACCCTGGCTGGACCAAAAAAAAAAAAAAAAAAAAAAAAAAATGGCACCTTCCATGGCCAACACAGCTCTTGGTCACGTCCCAGAAGCATCAGTTGCTCTCCAGGCGTCGACCTTGGTAGGATGCATGGGGAATTACAATAGGAGACTGGGTTCGTGCTTCCGATGTGTCATTTGCCCTCCGTGGAAATTGGCCCCCAGCTAAGGCGGGGACTGGGACCCTTGCAAGACACACCTCGACTCCGCGGCAGGAAGTGACTATCGAGACTTCCGGCGCGCTCGGATGACGAACGGCACCCGGCTTCCGCCTTGGGAGCTGGCGACAGAACCTGGGACGCGGAGAGCTGGGGTCGGGGCTGCGGGGCGGCCCGCGGGCCCGGGGTGGGGATGCACCGGCGCGGGGTGGGAGCTGGCGCCATTGCCAAGAAGAAACTCGCCGAGGTGAGCGGGAAGGAAGCCGGGCTGAAACTTGCTCTGCCCTCGAGACACCGAATTCTCCTGAAAAGGAGTTCTAGTCCCCTAAATCTGTAGACGACAGGTTTCTCCGGAGCCCAGGGAGAAGTGAGTGGGGTGTCAGGAAGCCGCCGGTTAAGTCAACTGCATAAGACAGATCTTTAATACATACTAAGGCAGTGGCAGCGCAATCGGAGCCTTCGCCATCACTGTCTCAACTCATACCGGTCTTTTTGTTTGACAGGCCAAGTATAAGGAGCGAGGGACTGTCTTGGCTGAGGACCAGCTGGCCCAGGTGAGTGACTGAAAGGCTCCAGACAGGAAGGGAGGTGGACCAGAGCTGGCCAATATACCTTTGGTATAGATTGTCTCCACTGAACCAAAAATAGGATGTTAGGGAAATCCAGATTTAGGGAGAATGGCTAGTAATACTAGCTAAGATTTTTGACTGATTAGACTTGTGCCTTTCCCCTTTTTATTTTATTTGGTTATTGTCTTTTTTGTTATTATTTTTTTTAAGATGGTGTCTCACTTTGCTGCCAAGGCTGGGCTCCCAGCCTGTCCAGCCTCAGTCTGATCAGGAGCAAATGCCACTCCTCCCAACCTTATGGTTTCTTTACATACATGGTCATGTTCAATCCTCGTTACAATTCCATGTCAATCTAGATTTTAAAAATTCATCCAGTGACCTGGGGAATGTACCTCAGTGGTAGAGTGTTTGCCTGACATGCACAAGTACTGGAAGCCATGCTCAACACAGCAAAAATTTAAACTTTCTTTAAAAACCAGAATGGTAATTTCTCCTAAGAGTAGTGATATTTGGCCAGGGAGTGGTGGCACATGCCTTTAATCCCAGGACTCGGAAGGCAGGGACAGATGGATCTTTGAGTTGGAGGCCAGCCTGGTCTACAGAGGGAATTCCAGGATAGCCATGGCTACAAGAGTAACCCTGTCTTGAAAAGCAAAACAAAGGGCTGGTGAGATGGCTCAGCGGGTAAGAGCACCCGACTGCTCTTCTGAAGGTGATAAGTTCAAATCCCAGCAACCACATGGTGGCTCACAACCATCCATAAGGAGATCTGGCTCCCTCTTCTGGAGTGTCTGAGGACAGCTACAGTGTAATTACATATAATAAAAATAAAATAAATCTAAAAAAAAAAAAAGTAATTAAAAAAAAAAGCAAAACAAAAAGTAAAATCATTAATATTATGAGAGATACTTTTTTTTTTTTTTTTTTTTTGGTTTTTCGAGACAGGGTTTCTCTGTGTAGCCTTGGCTGTCCTGGAACTCACTCTGTAGACCAGGCTGGCCTCGAACTCAGAAATCCACCTGCCTCTGCCTCCCGAGTGCTGGGATTAAAGGCGTGCGCCACCATGCCCGGCAAGAGATACTTTCAAATGATAATCTTCAGTCATGATGATTAATAATAAGAATGGTGGCGTTCAAGGTTGAACAGTCTGCTGAACAGATGCCTTTTTTTTTTATTATTCTTTTTTTGAAATTTTGTTTTATTTGTTTTGTTGAGACAGGGACTATGCACTCCTGACAGTCCTGGAACTCACAATGTAGACCAGGTTGGCCTGGAACTCACAGTGATCCTCCTGCCTCTGCCTACCAAATGCTAGGATTACAGCCATGTGGCACCATGCCTGGCCTCTGTTTGTTTGTTCGTTTGTTTGTTTGAGAGGCTCTTACTGCCTATCATTGGTATGGGACTAGCCTAGTTGAACAGTGTTGTCTTGAAATAGGCTATCCACTTGCTTCTGCCTCTGTCTCCCAAGTGGTGGGAGTAAAGGACTGTACCACCATGCGTACATCCTTTATTGTGGTGCTTTGTATCAAACCCAGGGCCTGGCACATGCAGAGTATGTGTCCTATCTCCAAACTGTACCCCAACTTATGGTTTTTATTTCATGTACCTCACAATGATCAAAACGTGCCTGACTTGTGGCACCTGTCACTCTCAGCAACTGGGAACATTCAGGAGGGCAGATGAGTGATGGGTTCAGGTTCCTTCTCTAACTTTTGTGTATAGACTCAGAATGCACTTGGGTATTGTGATTGGTGAGGAAAAGGAGGTGCTTTGGCTTGAAATGGGCTTTTTTTTTTTTTTTGGTTTTTCAAGACAGGGTTTCTCTGTATAGCCCTGGCTGTCCTGGAACTCACTTTGTAGACCAGGCTGGCCTGGAACTCAGAAATCTGCCTGCCTCTGCCTCCTGAGTGCTGGGATTAAAGGCGTGCGCCACCATGCCCAGCTAATTATTTATTTTATTATTGTAATTATTTTGTTTATATATTTCTCAGTGTGCTTGTGCACACATGTATGCAGGAGCCTGCAGAGGCCAAAAGAGTGTCAGATCGGCTGCAGCCAGCGGTAGGTCACAGTGAAGCACCTATTGTGCATGATTGCTGAGGAGCAGATCCTGCTCCTCTTAGGGGCAGTGGTGCCAGCCACTTAATAGCTCTTCAGTCCTTCCTTCATCTCATCATGTTATCATTCTTATCATATAGCTGGTTGTGTGGCCTTGAACTTGGATCCTCCCACTGCAACCTCCCAAGCCCTTAATCTCATTTTCCATATAGATTATGCTTTTAATTAGTTTTAATTAATTTTTTTTTTTTTTTGAGACAGGGTTTCTCTATGTTCAGCAGACCGGCCTCAAACTCAGAGATCTGCCTGCCCTCTATCTCCCCAAGTGCTGGAATTAAAAGCATGCATCTCGGGGGACTGCAGAGATGGTCTATCAGTTAAGAGTGCTTACTGCAGCCGGGCGTGGTGGCGCACGCCTTTAATCCCAGCACTCGGGAGGCAGAGGCAGGCGAGGCCAGCCTGGTCTACAAAGTGAGTTTCAGGACAGCCAGGGCTATACAGAGAAACCCTGACTTGAAAAACCAAAAAAAAAAAAAAAAAAAAAAAGAGTGCTTACTGCTCTTGCAGAGGACCTAGGTTTGATTCCCATCACCCACTTGAAACCTCACAAGTGCTTATAATTCCAGTTCCAGGGCATGCAAAACCTTATGATCCCCTCAGGTTCCTGTATACATGTGATGCATATACATATACTCAAACTTGCACAGCTAAAATAAATATTAAAAGATAAATAAGGCCAGGCAGTGGTGGCTCAAGCCTTTAATCCCAGCACTCAATAAAACCACAACGAAGAAGCTCCTGTTCCTAGGGAAAACAGCAGGCCAGGCTTTGTTTGTTTTTGTTTTTGTTTTTGTTTTTTTGAGACAGGGTTTCTCTGTATAGCCCTGGCTGTCCTGGAACTCACTTAGTAGACCAGGCTGGCCTCGAACTCAGTAATCCGCCAGCCTCTGCCTCCCAAGTGCTGGGATTAAAGGTGTGCACCACCACGCCTGGCTAGCATGACAGTCAGTTGAGTACAGTAATTAAAAGTATATAGAGATTTCTGATAATTTTATGTGGCAAATGAAGAGATGCTGGGTCAGAAGTGATTATTCTTGGTGACCTAAAAGTTCTTTGTTAATTAAAGAAAAAGAAAGGTAATAGAAATAATTCTCTTCTCTTGTTTTTTTGTTTTTGTTTTTTGTTTGTTTGTTTTTCGAGACAGGGTTTCTCTGTGTAGCCCTGGCTGTCCTGGAACTCACTCTGTAGACCAGGCTGGCCTTAAACTCAGAAATCTACCTGCCTCTGCTCTGCCTCCCTAGTGCTGGGATTAAAGGCCTGTGCCACCACTGCCTGGCTCTTCTCTTCTCTTATTTTCATTTTCTTTTATTGAGACAGGGTTTTACAGTGTAGCTCTGTCTGTCCTGGAATTCACTCTGTAGACCAGCCCAGCCCCAAAATCGAGAGACCCACCTGCCTCTGCCTCCCAAGTGCTGGCATGTGTGCCACTACTGCCTGGGTATTCTTCCATTTTTAAAGACAAAATAGAGATCGCTTCTCGGCCTTTTGGCAAAGATCAAGTGTAAAGACAAAATAGATTGTTGTACCTTTAGTTTAATGAGTTTTTCCAGGAAGAAGAGAAAAAGCACATTTGTTGTACATGTTGATGATCAGAACTGGGACAAGTGAACACACTCAGATTTTAGAATAGAGGAGCCAGTATCACCTCCTTTCTGCCTGCAGCCCGACTGGACTGGTCGGGAGCATAGATAGATAAGAGCATAGATGGGAGCAAAGCTGAGAATCCTTGCCAGTGCCTGTAATCTCTGCACCTGGGAAGTACAGGCAGGAGGATCAGGAGTTCAAGGTCATCTCCCACTTTATTATAGTGAGTTCAAGCCAGACAGGACACCATGAACTCATCTCAAAATAAGAACAAAGACACAAAGAAAACACAGAATAAATAGAGTAATGGTAGATCAGAAGGAAATTGGTTATTTTGTTGTTTGGTACATTTCTTTGAGTGTAAAGTGTGGGCTCCTGCCATAATAGATTTGAGAAGACAATTTACAGGACTTGGTTCTCTCCTTGTACCTTGTGTGGCCCAGGGATTCAATTCAGGTTGTCAGGCTTGATAGCAAGTCCCTTTAGCCCCTGAGCCATCTTATTATTATTATTATTTTTTTTTTTTAATTTTTTTTTTTTGCCCCTGAGCCATCTTGCCAGCCAGAGACTGGTTATTTTGGATTCTTCTCTGCCACCAGGCTGGGGGCCTATATTTAGCCTCTGATGGTACTTGGGTTGCTCTAATCTCCCCTTGTCTTTCTTTTTTTTTTTTTTTTTTTCCCTTGTTCTGGTCAACCCTGCTCACTCCGGCTCACTCCGGCCAGCCCCACTCGCTCCGGCCGCCCCCTTACAGCCCCGCCCGCCCGCTCGCTCTGGTTGGCCCCCCTCGCTCTGGTCAGTCTCTCCGGTCCAAGGATTCGTTTATTATTATTATTCATAAGTATGCTGTAGCTGACTTCAGACACACCAGAAGAGGGCGTCAGATCTCATTACAGGTGGTTGTAAGCCACAGTGTGGTTGCTGGGATTTGAACTCATCACCTTCGCAGTCAGGTGCTCTTACACGCTGAGCCATCTCACCAGCCCTCCCCTTGTCTTTCTTAACAGATGTCAAAACAGCTGGACATGTTCAAGACCAACCTAGAAGAATTTGCCAGTAAACACAAGCAAGAGATCCGGAAAAATCCTGAGTTCCGAGTCCAGTTCCAAGACATGTGTGCTACCATTGGAGTGGATCCCCTGGCCTGTAAGGAGTTGCCTGAGGGGAGTAGACTCATAGAGCAGCTCACCTGTTATATCTCTTCTGTGGGGCATCTCTAGATGGGCTTTCAAGGAAATACAGAGAATATATGTTTAGGGAACATCTATGAGGATTGTGTATGCCCTTCTGAGGTGGAAGGTGGAGAGCTTGGAATGCTGGCTGTAGTCTCTGGGCACCATCTTTCCTTGAACAATCTTTAGTACACTTTTTTCATGACTTTCCTCTTATTAGAAAAAGAAATACATTCTTTTTTGGTTTTTCGAGATGGTGTTTCTCTGTGTAGCCCTGGCTGTCCTGGAACTCACTTTGTAGACCAGGCTGGCCTTGAACTCAGAAATCCACCTGCCTCTGCCTCCTGAGTGCTGGGATTAAAGGAGTGTGCCACCATGCCCGGCTTAAGAAATGCATTTTAAAAGATTTATTTTTAGGGTTAAGAGCACTGACTCATCTTCCAGAGGTCCCGAGTTTAAATCCTAGCAACCACCTGGTGGCTCACAACCATCTGTCATGAGATCTGACACCCTCTTCTGGTGTGTCTCTAAGACAGCTACAGTGTACTTACCAAAAAAAAAAAAAAAAAGCCGGGCATGGTGGTGCACACCTTTAATCCCAGCACTCGGGAGGCAGAGGCAGGCGGATTTCTGAGTTCGAGGCCAGCCTGGTCTACAGAGTGAGTTCCAGGACAGCCAGGGCTATACAGAGAAACCCTGTCTTGAAAAAAACCAAAAAAATCAATCAGTCAATCAATCAATCAATCAATCTTTGGGCCGGAGTGAGAAAAAAAAAGATTTATATATATAACAAGGAAAAAAAAAAAAATATATATATATATATATATATATATATATATATATTTTTTTTTTCCTTTTTTTCCTTGTTCCGGTCAACCTCGCTCGCTCTGCTCGACCCCGCTTGCTCCGCCCAGCCCCACTCGCTTCCGGCCGCCCCCCCCAATGGCCCCTGCTCGTTCCAGCCGGCCTGGCTCGCTCTGATCGGCTCCGCTTGCTCCGGTTGGCCCCGCTCGTTCCGGCCGTTCCCGTTCGGCCCCACTCGCTCCGGCCCTGCTAGCTCCGGCAGTCCTTGCTTGCTTTGGCCATCCCCGTTCGGCTCCGCTCGATCCGGACAGCGTCACTTGCTCCGGTTGGTCTCTCCAGTCCAAGGATTCATTTCTTATTATTCTTCATAAGTATGCTGTAGCTGACTTCAGACGCACCAGAGGAGGGCGTCAGATCTTGTTATGGGTGGTTGTAAGCCACCATGTGGTTGCTGGGATTTGAACTCATCACCTTTGGAAGAGCAGTCGGGTGCTCTAACCGGCTGAGCCATCTCACCAGCCCTATTTTTATATTTTTAAATTATGTTTTTTGGGGGGAGCCAGCATAATATGTATGTGATCACAGATACCCTCTGAGGCCAGTGAACTGGAGTCATAGTCTGTTGTAAGCCGCCTCCTTGGGTGTTGCATATGGAACTTGGGCCTCAGAAGGAACAAGTAAAGCTCTTAACTGCTTAGCCAGCTAAAGGGAAGCCTGGTAAAGAGAAAAATTCTTTTTTGACAGGGTCTTACTACATAGACTAGGCTGGCCTCTAACTCAGAGATCTGCTAACCTCTGCCTCTCTGTTTCTGGGATTTAAGGTGTGTGACATCACACCTGGCTTTTAAAAATATTTTATTTATGTGCATGGGTGTTTTGTCTGCCTGTGTACCATGTTTGTGCCTGAGTTCAAGGGAGCCACAAGAGGGCTTTAGATCCCCCGGTACTGTAGTTACAGACAGTTGTGAACTATCACTTTACCAGCTGAGTTATTCTGCTACCCTACCCACCCCCACTTGGAGACAGGAGCTTGTATAGCCCAGGCTGGTTTCAAACTTGCTATGTAGTGAGGATGACTTTGAACCTGCTTCCCTGCTTCCTCCTTGTTCAGAGTGCTGGGATTGCTGGTGTGCATTCTGCATGCATGTGCCTGGTCAGAGGCTCTTCAGTAGGA
The DNA here is from genome assembly GCA_902729485.2 of Mus minutoides. Taxonomy (NCBI): domain Eukaryota; kingdom Metazoa; phylum Chordata; class Mammalia; order Rodentia; family Muridae; genus Mus; species Mus minutoides. The sequence continues at coordinate 70,583 of LR751397.1, read as the reverse complement.
AGCACGGCAGGCAGCACATCGGATTAGGAAGGTTTGAGTCTGAGTCTTACTTCTGGGAACGGGCCTGGGAGAAAGAACCAGGGCCTACCTTCTACAGAGAGACTTCCACTGGATAGATGCTTCGGTCCAGCATTGAGAGAAGAGAGGAGATGAAAATGAATGAATAATCGAGGCCAGCCTGGTCTACAATGTGAGTTCCAGGACAGCTAGGGCTACACAGAGAAACCCTGTCTCGAAAAACAAAAAACAACAAAAAAGAAAAAAAAAAAGAAAAAAAGAAAATGAATGAATAATACAGCTTTTATTTTTCTGTTTTTAGCTGGAAAAGGGTTTTGGTCTGAGATGCTGGGCGTTGGGGACTTCTATTATGAACTGGGTGTCCAGATTATTGAAGTGTGCTTGGCCCTAAAACATCGGAATGGAGGTAAGAGTGGTTGGGACTTGCGAACTGGACTTAATTTTCTGATTGTCTTTTCTAAAATTCTGTAGCCTGCAAGCCTGTAAGGTTTTGAGGCATACCTTAACTCTTTCATGTTGTTGAATCCATGGCTGATCTCTACAGCCATGGTTAAAGGAAGGACCGTGGCCTGGTATACACTGATCTGCATTCCAAAGTTCTCATTTTAACTGTAGGTAGACTTGACCCACCTTTCAGAAGTATGGTGGGGCCAGCCAGCCCAGCCTTTGGGTTCTGAGGTTCGTGATTTCAGAATTTGGTCATCTAGGGCCAGTGAGGGGACTTCGAATGTACAGGTGTTTGCTGGGCAAGCCTGACTGCATAAATTCAGTTCCTGCTACCACACAAAGATGGAGGGGGATAACTGACTCTGCACACTCGTTTCCTGAGCTCCATATGCATGTCTTGGCATATCCACATGTATATCTACATGTAATACACACAGTATTAACACATACTGTTTATTAATACACAGTAATGATAAATAAAACTTTTAAAAATTAAAAAAAAATCTTGCTGCATGGTAAGGGACACAGCTGTAATTTCATTACAAAAAACTCAGGCAGAATCATGAATTAGCGGCCAGTCTGGGCTATATAGTAAGGTGAGGCTACCTGGTTACATAGTGACCCTTTATCTCAGTAAAATAAAGTAAAACAGAACCTTGTATGGTTCTGTTATCCCAAGCACCCTGGAGGCAGAGGCAGGCAGGTTTCTGTGAATTCCAGGTGAACCAGGCCTATATAATGGGAGACCCTGTTTTTCATAGAGTTCATAGTCACTCTCACTACACAGTTGGAAGCCTGCCTGGGCTACCTGGCAGAGACTTTGTCTCAAAGAAACCTGACAATCAAATTGCCCATCTGGTAGCCCAGTAGCCCAGTATGGTCTGGAACTCCTGTCTGCCTCAGTCTTCTGAGCGCAGGGAATCTACGCAGAGGTGAGCTATCATGCTCATGACCGTGCCCTTGCTTTCCAACTTTCTTGGGTCTCTGCTGTTGAAAGTCTTAGCAAGGTCTCAGGACTCATTTCTCATGGTCTGACCTGTTATTTTAGGATTGAGGAACATTTGTTCCTTGTAGAGGAGGTTGTCCATATATCTCAAGCAGTTGTAGCCATCTAGGTAATTTTTCATTTTCTTTTTGTCCCTCTCCAACAGGTCTGATAACTCTGGAGGAGCTACATCAGCAGGTGTTAAAAGGAAGGGGCAAGTTTGCTCAGGATGTCAGTCAGTATGTCCTGCTTCCAACCCTTTGAAGTATTAAGGAGTTTTCTTTTTTTCTTTTTTGGTTTTTCAAGAGAATTTTCTTTTTTCTTTTTTAAGACTATCTCACCAGACAGTGATGGTGCATGCCTTTAATCCCGTTATTTGGGAAGCAGAGGCAGGCCGATCTCTAAGTTTAAAGCCAGAGCAAGTTCGAGAATAGCTAAGGTTATACAAAGAAACCTTGTGTTGGAAAACAAAACAAACAAACAAACAAACACCCAAAAACAGGATCTCCGTGTTAGCCCAGGCTGGCCTGTGGAGCTTAGAGTAGCCTTGAATGGATATCCCACCCACCTATAATTCTTTTCTTAAAATTTTATGTGCAGCGCCCATAGAGGCTATAAGATGCCTTTGGATCCTCTGGAACTGGAGTTTTGGTGTGAGCTGCTATGTGGGTGCTGCAAGTCAAATCTTGGTCCCTCTGAAAGAGTGGCTAGTGCTCTTAACCACTGAGACATCTCTCTCCAGCCTCACCACCTCTTAGGATTACAGGCATGCACAGCACTTGGCTAGAAAGAACACTTTAAAAATCATACAGCATAGCACTCCTCTTCCTAGTCCTCCAATGTCTATGCTAGCTTTAGAACCATTCTTTTTTTTTTTTTTTGAGATCCCATTTTTTTCCTTTGAATTATTTATTTTATGTATATGAGTACATTTTCATACACACCAGAAGAGGGAATCGGATCCCATTACAGATGGTTATGAACCACCATGTGGTTGCTGGGAATTGAACTCAGGACCTCTGAAAGAACAGTCAGTGCTCTTAACCGCTGAGCCATCTCTCCAGCCCTAGAACCATTCTTAATCTATATGATAAAATTACATTCTTTTTTTTTTTTTTCGAGACAGGGTTTCTCTGAGTAGTCCTGACTGTCCTGGAACTCACTCTGTAGACCAGGCTGGCCTCGAACTTAGAAATCTGCCTGCCTCTGCCTCCCAAGTGCTGGGATTACAGGCATGCGCCACCACACCCGGCTAAAATTACATTCTTTTTCTGTTGGTATTGTGGATTGAACCTAGGTTCTTATACTATGAACTACATCCCTGGCTCTATAAAAACAATCCTGTTTTTGAGACAAGGATCTCATTATGTAACCTAGAACACACTCTGTAGGCCAGGCTGGTCTCGAACTCACAGAACTCCACCTGCCTCTGCCTTTTTTAACGTGCTGAGATTATTTCTAGTGTCAAGGATACCAGAGCAGGCACCTAAAGCCTGGGGACCAAGGTGAGAGTCAGATGACAGAGCCTAAGTTGACCTAGTTGACCTGACTGCGCAAATCCAAGTTGAGGTAAAATAAGTAAGTGTTCCCAGTGATGTACTGAGACCAGGAATATTCAAAAGAAAGCAAAGCAGTGGCAGGCGGTGGCCAGCCTTGCTCTTTGCACACCGAGTTTTCAGAAGAGAGAGGAGCCAGTGTATTCAAAACAGACTAGGGTCAGCTCTTGTAGGATACCGGAAGAGCATTCACACTACAGGTGTCCTTTCCCTGGCAAGGGGTGTGAACCTTGAGTGTGCTGGCTGTGTATGAGCTCCACATGTTCTGTGGGGTTTTTTCTATTCCTGAGTTGCCAACTACAATCAGAAAATGCCAGTAATTAGCTGCTGCTCCTATAAAAATGGACAAGCACTTTCTAGTTTGCTGTAGTCTATATAATACAGCTCCTCGGTTTCTGTTCTGCTTACTGTATCTGAGAGTTAGGTCTGACTTGCCAAGGGTCTTTAAGCTGCTCTTACTCACTTCAGAGACGACCTGATCAGGGCCATCAAGAAGCTGAAAGCACTGGGCACTGGATTCGGCATCATTCCTGTGGGAGGCACTTACCTCATTCAGTCTGTTCCAGCTGAGCTCAATATGGATCACACTGTCGTGCTGCAGCTGGCCGAGGTATGCTGCGGTTTTGAGAGTGCTGAGGGGCAGCCTGGGCCACAGGCAGGCGCGGTTTCCACCTCTCCATTGCCTGGGCCTTGTGCAAAGACTGTCTTATGGATGAACTACTCTGGCCTGTGCTCATTCAGCACATTTATTGAGCAACTGCAGTGCAAAATACCTGCCTAGGCTCTGGGACAGAGAGGTGCTAATACAGGCCCTGCCTTTGGGGTGCTTATAGTCTAGTTAGGTGACATGCAGACAGCTACATTTCTTTTTTTTTTTTTTTTTAAGATTTATTTATTATATGTAAGTACACTGTAGCTGTCTTCAGACACTCCAGAAGAGGGCGCCAGATCTCGTTACGGATGGTTGTGAGCCACCATGTGGATGCTGGGATTTGAACTTATCACCTTCGGAAGGGCAGTCGGGTGCTCTTACCCGCTGAGCCATCTCACCAGCCCCAGACAGCTACATTTCTTGGGGCAGACTGCCCTTTTGATGTCTTAAGTTTCTCACAAACTTAATCCCCTTGCCTCAGTTTCTCAGCATGCCTGAAACAAACATCCCCATAAACATGACATAGAGATGTGTTCATTTTCCTTAATTCTGTAATATAAAACAAAATTAGAGGGAAACCCTGCCTAAGCAAGGGACTTTCTGTGCTGGAAGATGGGTAGGGTAAGGTGGTACAGCAGCTTCATATTTAAATATTTAGATGAAATTTATGATTATCCCCATTCCTTCCTGGTTAATCATTCTGAATCTCTGAGTGTGTGCTCTGGATTTCTCTATGGAGGTGTAATTTGGTATCTTAGTGCCTTGGACCCAGTTTTTGAGGATGAACTCTACCGTCTCTCCATCCTGAGAGTCAACTGTTGGGAACTTTCATTCTTTTCCTGCATGCACAAGCTTGTTTAAGGGCAGCCTGTCCAGATAGATGTCCTACTTCTAGGCATGTGCTAGGCTCCGGGCAACACTCTTAACTGATTTAGTTCCTGTTTATTCCTTCCTCCAGAAAAATGGGTATGTGACTGTCAGTGAAATCAAAGCCAGTCTTAAATGGGAGACGGAGCGAGCACGGCAAGTGCTGGTATGTGACAGATGGTCCTGGGGTTCAGAGACAGCCTTTATTCCCTCTAACTATGTTATCAGGAAGCCCAGCATCTATCAGTAACCGAGAAGGCAGAACTTCCCTAAAGCTGGCCTCTTCCTTGATAATGCACACTCACTGAGGGACCAGTGATACTCACCAACTTTCCTGAAGACATAGAACCTGGAGCTCTTGATCAGGGGCATGATAAATATAGTTTGCACTGAAAATAGTACAGAGCAAAGGGAATTGGTAACCACTGGAGATAATTATCTATCTGTAATTACAAACTACATATTAAATTATTTGGTGGATAATTTTGCATATACAGACTTATACTAGTGAAACTTAGGTTCAAGAGAGCAGAATGAAGGACCACTGTTTCAGTACCTTTTCCTTATCCCAGCAAGTCTTTGCACTTCTATCTGTAAAATGTGCCTAAAATGTGTTGGACAGTCAACAGCTTATCTTAGGAACTAAGTCAGTTGTAGTTTTAGTGCTTCCTATTTGCTCCCTGCAAATTATCTGAAAGCCACCCAGAACACTGACCTCCACTTGCTCTGGGGAGTTGGTGAGACAGAGGCAGGGACTTTGACCTTGTGTCAGCCTATACTGTTGGAGCCTTGCATTCCTTCCACTAACTTCAACTGTACTGCGGCTGGACAGTCAGGCCTTGGCCAAACATAATTCTTTCTGGGTGTGTGAACAAATGAAGGCACATGTAGGTTGTCTGAAAACTTCGCATAAGTTAAAGTAGGTGTGGGGGCTGCTTAGCTCCCCAAATATAACTACTCTCCCTTTTCTCATATCAGTCCTGTTTCTTCCTACAGGAACACCTGCTGAAGGAAGGACTGGCCTGGCTGGATCTCCAAGCTCCAGGAGAGGCTCACTACTGGCTGCCAGCTCTTTTCACAGATCTCTACTCCCAGGAGATATCAGCTGAGGAGGCCAAAGAAGCCTTCCCTTGACTGAGTGTGGAGATGATGTCCTGTCTGTGAATAAACCTGGACAACTTTGTTTATAAAAAATAGTTCATTCCAAGTTACTGTTTTGTTCTCTCAGTATTTATTTTTAGAAGTGCCTTCACATTTCATCTGTTTTGGAGGAAGCTTTTTTCCTTCTTCTTCTTTCGAGACAGGGTTTCTCTGTATAGCCCTGGCTGTCCTGGAACTCACCCTGTAGACCAGGCTGGCCTCGAACTCAGAAATCCGCCTGCCTCTGCCTCCCAAGTGCTGGGATTAAAGGCGTGCGCCACCACGCCCAGCTGGAGGAAGCTTCTTTTATCCATTGAGGATAACCTGAGTAACAGGGATAGCAGCGAGCATGTAAAATGACTTGCGTAGAACATCTATAGACTCAGGGCTGGGCTAAGATGCAGCGTCTTGTGGCTAGCCTTAATATAGCTGTGAAACAAATCACCACTTCACCAATTCAAACTCTTCCTCATTTCCTTCCCACCTTAGCAGCTCTCACTGTGACTTGTCTTGCAGTCTTCTGTAGAGACCAAACTATGTGAAGGAAACTGAAGTCTGGTGTTAGGTAGAGGAAAGCAAGCGGTGGACTTGACTGGAACAGTCCTACTGCAGTTCAACAATTGTCCAAACTCCTTACTGGTTCCCGACCAGGTCCTGTACTCAAGGTGGGAATTGCCGAGTACCTCCCCTGTTCTTCTATACACACTGCCCATTTAAAGCCAGGCCCTACTAGCCCACGCTCCCTATCACTGCACGTACAGTACAGTACAGGCTGGCAGGACAGAGCATGCACTGGTTATTTCTGCACTCATGATCAATCAAGAGGAAACACCTGCTGTTAGCAAAATTCTCTCACAGCATTTGAATGAGATGGTAATGGGAAAGAGGCTTGAGTCTTATAAGCTTGTGCTGGATCAGCATCTGGACACAAATACAGTGGCTTTTCCACACTGACATCCTGTAGCCTGGGCCCATCTTTACTCCCATCTGCCTTCACAGGACATGCTCACTCCCAGTCTTGAAAGCTACTCTTGAATCCACTCAGCATTAGTTGTTCCTGTCATTGACTGCTGAGAGTATAGCCCTCCACTTCCAAATGATAGAAAACCCACCACGAATAGTTCTTTCCACAGATGCTTCCTTCTACTCAGCTTCTAGAAAACCGAGGCCTTCTTTCCTGACAGCTTGGCACAGGTGACTTGCTGTTTCTTTACACAAACCCTCCCACGCCCACAGGCGCTTCCTCCTTCTGCCAAAACAAACTTTATTGCACCAAAAAGGAAAAAAAAAGAAAACTTCATTTATGTACAGTCAGATATAAAGACATCTCTTTGACTCCTGTGCATATATTTCCTCAACTTAAAACCAGGGCATAAAAGTCAGGCTGCTATGCCGGACATGCTCTGCCCCATGGCAGGGCCAAGGAGAAGATTGTCACTTGAAAGTGGGAACACTTAATGGATGACAGACAACACTGGACCCACAGACCAAAGGCATCCTCAGCCCTGGACTAGCTCTGGGAATGGAAGAGGGAAATTGGAAGCAGGGTCCCCTTTCAAACCTCCACATGACCCAGCCTCCATGTAGCTAAAACAAAACTCCCCAAGTGACCTGTCCCTGTCCAGTTCTCTGCTTTCTGCCCTTCCAAGAGGTCCCTCTTTGTGCCCTATCTTCTCCCTATCTCTGCAAGGGAGTCCCATGATCCACAAGGCAGGGACCTTTATAGCAGCGGGCAGGGCAGGTGGTTCTCTCCATTTCTCAGGGCTGGCACTGACCAGAAGGTCTGCATCATGTGGATCATTAACCATCCATTGGAAGCCAGAACAGCAACCCTGAAAAGTGTGAACTGTATCAAGCTGGGCAGGATAGGTTCCTCTAACCCAGAGCCACTGAAAACACATATTCTTACTCAACCAGCTGAAGGATCACTGTAGCTAAATTCAAAGAAAGGAACAGCTCCAGTGACAAAGAGGGAAAGATAAAGGGAGGAGTCTCCAGAGTCCCAGCCACAATCCCCTAGAGCCATTGGCTGTCCGTGCTTTCAAATCCCCCAGGGATGGGGGTAGGATAGAGGGGAGGACAGGGACTACAGACATAACAGCTAAACAAAATAGGGACTAGCATTAGTCTTCCCGTGCTCCACCCCAAGAAAACCACCCTTATTGAGTACTATTCAGGACAATCTGAAAGAGACTATCTTATGTAGTGGCTCAAATCCCAAACACGCTGCAGCTGCCTGTACTGGGAACCTTTCAAATCAGTGATTGTGGGGACAGTGAGCAGCTTCCTGATGCCCATGCAGGCTTCACAGAGACCTGGGCTCAGTCCCAGCTGGCTTACCTTCTACCTGTAACCTAAAATGCGGAGGAAATGGTGTGAGGGAGAAGGTGCTCAGGTGCTAGGTAAAGCTTACTGATCAGCAGCCCAGACTCCAGCACTGTTCCTTGTCTTTGGTCTGTCTAGAACAGTGTCTGTATAAACTAGGAAAAACAAAGTTATGCTGGCCCATGGGAAATAGGGGAGGGGAAGAAGAGAGTGTTGGGAAGCCCTGCTTCAAGACTGAAGACAAACAGATAACCAACCAGACTGCTTAAGTCTCATGGACAGCACCCCCACCCAAACTCCCAGATAATCCTATAAACCACTTGGGCATGCTCCCTCTTGAATTTCATTTTCTGTCTTCTCCTATCCCTAATTAGCTGGCCCTGCAGAGAGGTGTGTTGGTTGTTTAGCTTTGCCAGAGGCCATCACTCCAGGTACTTTCATAAAAGCACCCTGGCCCTGATCCAGGATTGACTGTTGCCCTAGGTGCTCCAGCACCGAAGAGGTCAGACTGGGACCAGCCCCACCCCCACACCCTGGGGTCGAGCTTGTTTGCTTCTTACCACCTTAAGGACACCTTTGAAGGGAGATGCACAGTGCCTCTCCGTCCCTGGGGCGAGGGGAGGGGCTCTGCTGGGACTCTCGAGTTGGGGGAGGGGCAGGGGAGCAGGGTCTAGACCCTCAGGCTCCCATGCAGGTCTGTCTCTGTCCCAGAGGAGCTGCTATCAGAGTCCATTTCAGCATTCTCATTATGGAGCCTTTCCAGCACTTTCTGTCGAATCAGTCCGAGGCGCATCAAGAGGGACTGGTAGTCAAAGTGGCCCCGCTTCTCTCCAAAAGGGTCCTGTGGAAGAAACAAACAAACAAAAAACCCACAAGGGGATGTAAGATTTAAGTCTCTGGCTCTAGTGCAGCTTTGAAAGGCAAGCTCACCCTTCTGGGACATAGGAAGTACAGGTGGTCCAAATGGTTCCAAATAGAATAGTGTATTACTAGGACTGGAGAGATGGCTCAGTGGTTAAGAGCACTGACTGCTCTTCCAGAGGTGCTGAGTTCAAATCCCAGCAACCACATGGTGGCTTACAACCATCCGTAATGGTATCTGACACCTACTGAAGACAGTTAAAGTGTACTTACATATAATAAATAAATAAAATAGTGTATTACTGATCCAAACAGGTGTAGCTTGGGCTAACACTAAAATATGTTTGCACTCTGAAAAGAAGCCAATATGCAAAAGAGGATATGGGGGAATTCAATGAAATATCAAGGGAGAACATAATCATATAATCATTAGGTGACCCTGTGCTTTCTTTTAAATTTTTTTAGATTTTATTTAATAGTTTTTTTTTTTTTTTTTTTGGGGTTTTCAAGACAGGGTTTCTCTGTGTAGCCCTGGCTGTCCTGAAACTCACTCTGTAGACCAGGCCGGTCTCGAACTCAGAAATCCACCTGCCTCTGCCTCCCGAGTGCTGGGATTAAAGGCATGTGCCACCACTGCCCGGAGGTTTTATTTAATATGTATGAGTACATTGCCTACCTGTATGTATGTATATTATATATGTATGTATGCACAGGCAGCTCTTGTCGTGCGGTGCCCATGGATGACAGAAGATAGCTTTAGATCCCCAGGAAGAGAAGTTACAGACAGCTGCTGTATCAGGCAGTCATTGCTTTTAACTGCTGAGTCATCTCTCTGGCCTGAGGGGCCTGTGTTTTCAACCTCTGAAAACTCAATAAAATAATCTGCCTCCATATTCTGTGTACACAAAGGATACTCTGCTTTTCTAAGGTCACAGATAGGTGTAAAAGTCAGGAGTACTGATTTCCCAATGACCACCTGTATTCTTTTCCCAGAGACCCACCACAACATTCCTATCCAGGTTTCTAGGCAATGCTCCAGAGCCATCTAGCCTTCTTCTCTGTGTCCTTCTAGATCAAAGACCAACAGCTTGTGTTTGGATGGAGGGTCTCACTGTGTAGCTCTGACTGGCTTGGAGCGTTACTTTGTCAACAACAGTGGCCTTTGGGCCTGCCCTTACCTTCCAACTGCGAGGACTAAAGGTGTCTGCCATCACACCTAGCCAAAGATCACTAAACATTTTGTATAACTATATAAAACATAAAATTTTGTAGATTTGTCATCAAAGTATCAAAATAGCTATAGCAAGAATGGAACATACTTAAAAAGAAAAAAAAAAAAACCAACCAAACAAACAAAAAACTTGAGTTTTTAAAAATAATATGTAGACGGGGCTGGAGAGATGGCTCAGAGGTTGAGAGCACTGAATGCTCCTCCGAAGGTCCTGAGTTCAATTCCCAGCAACCACATGGTGGCTCACAACCATCCGTAATGAGATTTAATGCCCTCTTCTGGGCTATCTGAAGACAGTTACAGTGTACTTACATATAATAAATAAATAAATCTTTAAAAAAAAAAAAAATGTAGGAATGAGCTCCAGGCCAGCCAGGGCTACATAGTTAAACCCAGTATTAAAAAAAGTCAGGCGCCAGAGTGCTGAGATTAAAGGCCTGAGGCACCACACCTAGTACCTCAGATGGGTTTTAATTTTTTTTTTTTTTTAAGATTTATTTATCTGCCAGGCAGTGGTGGTACACGCCTTTAATCCCAGCACTTGGGAGGCAGAGGCAGGCGGATTTCTGAGTTTGGGGCCAGCCTGGTCTACAGAGTGAGTTCCAAGGACAGCCAAGACTACACAGAGAAACCCTGTCTCAAAAAAAAAAAAAAAAAAAAAAAAACCAAGCCAGCCAGCAGTGGTGGTGCTTGCCTTTGATCCCAGAGGTGGATCTCTGAATCAGAGGCCAGCCTGATCTACAGACCTAGTTTCAGGACACCCAGGGCTACTTAGGAAAACCCTGTCTGTGGGAGGGAGGGAGAGAAGGAGACAGAATGTTAGAGATTTAATGGCAGCAAATACACACTGCCACAGTTTAAACAAATGGCAGTAATAAACGGACAATGAAAAAAAAATACACGACTTACATTGTTCCCTCCTCACAAAAACCCCTTCCACTTTTTTCTTTTTTAGCTGCAAGTGCACTCCCAGTGAACTACAGCTCCTATGAGTATGCCCATGTTAGTCTTAGGAGCAGGTAGGCGTCAGCCATGGGCACTGTGACAACTGCCCATCCTTTTCATTCATGAGGGTTACAGTTCTTTTTTATTTGTTTGTTTGTTTTTCAAGACAGGGTTTCTCTGTGTAGCCCCGGCTGTCCTGGAACTCACTCTGTAGACCAGGCTGGCCTCAAACTCAGAAATCCGCCTGCCTCTGCCTCCCGAGTGCTGGGATTAAAGGCGTGCACCCCCACTGCCGGGCAGGTTACAGTTCTTTTTTTTTTTTTTCTTTCTTGTTCCGGTCAACCCTGCTTGTTCAGGCCGCCCCTGTTCAGCCCTGCTGGCTCCGGTCGGTCCTACTTGCTTAGTCCCTGCTCTCTCCAGTCCAAGGATTCATTTATTATTATTCATAAGTACACTACAGCTGACTTCAGACACACCAGAGGAGGGCATCAGATCTCATTATGGATGGTTGTAAGACACCATGTGGTTGCTGAGATTTGAACTCATCACCTTCGGAAGAGCAGTCGGGTGCTCTTACCCGCTGAGCCATCTCACCAGCCCTAGGTTACAGTTTTTTTTTTTTTTTTTGGTTTTTCGAGACAGGGTTTCTCTGTATAGTCCTGGCTGTCCTGGAACTCACTTTGTAGACCAGGCTGGCCTCAAACTCAGAAATCCGCCTGCCTCTGCCTCCCGAGGGCTGGGATTAAAGGCGTGCGCCACCACGCCCGGCAAAATACTCTTTTTTTTGTTTGTTTGTTTGTTTGGTTTTTCGAGACAGGGTTTCTCTAGGTTACAGTTCTTAAGGCTAGATTGTTCCTTTATTTTGAGACTATCAGTTCTTGAAATGTTCCTTCACCTTGGCTCCACTTCCCCCATTCGCCCCTCCCCAGAACCTGCTCCTCCCATCTCTTTTTTTCACTGAACAGTGTTCCTTCACAACCTAAATGCTAGTACTAGTATTTAGTACAACCAGGTACTAGTGATGAAAGATGGACAACAGATGGGGGCGGCTTCCTTTAATGTACCCTGAGAAGTAGTTTGGGAAACAAGTTCATCCTTAGGCTGCCTTGTCCTCCTTTGTCCTCAAGGCAGGTAAGTGGACAGAGAAGCTACCAGAAAACAAACTACTCTAAGTGTGTTGTATAAATACACATAGCGGGCTGGCCGGAGCGAGCAGAGCCAAATTGGGCAGGCTGGAGCGAGCAGGGCCAGCCGGAGTGAGCGGGGACGGCCGCGTGAGCGGGCCGGAGCGAGCGGGGCCAACTGGAGCAAGCGGGGCTGGCCAGAGCAAACGGGGTCCAGTGAGCGGAGCGAGTGGGGTTGACCGGAACAAGGGAAAAAAAAATACACACAGCTCTGGGCGTGGTGAGTTTCTCTGTATAGCTCTGGCTGTCCTGGAACTCACTTTGTAGACCAGGCTGGCCTCGAACTCAGAAATCTGCCTGCCTCTGCCTCCCAAGTGCTGAGATTAAAAGCATATGCCACCACTGCCCGGCTCAGTAAGTCTCTCTTTTTTGTTGTTCTTGTTGTTTTGGGACAGTTTCTCTGTGTAGACCAGATTGGCCTGGAACTCAGAGATCTGCCTGCCTCTGCCTCCTGAGTGAAAACAAGCCCATCTTAAGCTGGACGTGGTGGTACATGCCTTAATCCTAGCACTTGGGAAGTAGAGGAAGGCAGATCTCAGAGTTCTAGTCCAGCCTGGGCTACTTTTAGTTTCTAGAGCAGGTAGGGCAACACAATGAACCTTGTCTCAGATCCTTCCGAAACCTGCGTTTCAAAAAAGAAATTTCATCAGGGTCTTACTAGTGTGGGCTGGCCTCTAACTCACAGCAATTCTCCTGCCCACGCCTCTCAAGTACAAGGCTTACAGACATGCAGCACTAAGCGGTTACTATTGTGTGGCATACAGACAGATGCCAGAGGACAAAAGACAATCTTCTAGTGTCAGTTCTTGTCCCCTATTCATGGGTTCCAGTGATTAAACTCAGGTTACCAGGCTTGTGCACCAACTGCCTTAGCCATCAAATCAGCCACCAGTGCCTATTCTTTTTTTTTATTGTTGTTTTGCCTGTGAGGGGGGTCAGATTCCCTGGAACTGGAGTTGAGACAGTTGTGAGCTGCCATGTGGGTGCTGGGAATTGAACTCAGGACCTCTGGAAGAACAGTCAGTGCTCTTAACCGCTGAGCCATCTCTCCAGCCCCTATTCTTTCTTATATGAAGCCAGAACATCTTCAGTAGAGAATAAACTAGTTACTACCTCTAAATCAGGAATCAACACCATATTGCTATCCTGAGTCACTTTTCTCTGTAAGCCCTTAGGGTCAGGGACAGAATCCCTACAATGACTGTTTTACCATCCTTGATGTTTTGAGCAGGCTAGATATTCTTGGAAGAATTTAAAGGACTTCCCTAGAAAGGAAAGGCTTATAATGTATGTTCTGGAACAGATCATTCCTACTTGACTCTGAGTATGACTAGAAACCATCTCTTTATGTTCTTAAGCAAGTTAGTCTTTTCTCTGGCCTCCTCTCTAGTGACATTTTATGAGATGTGGGTGTAACCTGTGTGAGGGTGATTGTCCGTGTTCTGTCCAAGAAAAAGGGAAAGTGCAGCATCTTCCACCAACCATATTTAGAAGTAGCTTAATTACATTCATAATACACTGAGGAAATGATCTATTCAGTCCTAGCTTAACTAATGGAAAACGAGAGCAAGAAAAACTAAAATGGCAACTATAGATGAACTGCCTTCCTGAGAACCACAAAAAGGCTTAGAATTAGCAACAAGAGACAGGATCACCAACCCTGTTTCACAAACAAACAAACGAGAGAGAGAGAGAGAGAGAGAGAGACAGACAGACAGACAGACAGACAGACAATCAGAGACACAATTACCTGCATAGTCTGGCCTTGAAGATGCAGGCGATCTTTGCAAGCCACCTCATAGAAGTCATAATACTCCAGGAAGGACTTCTCCATCACTCCCCTGGAAATTAAACAAGCAGTCGGAAACATGAGGCACAGGTCCCTCCTGAACCTCCCAGCCCCCCAATATTTCTCTGTGTAGCCCTGGCTGTCCTGGAACTCACTCTGTAGACCAGGCTGTCCTTAAACTCAGAAATCCGCCTGCCTCTGCCTACCAAGTGCTGAGATTAAAGGCATGCGCCACCACTAAAGAGTGAACATTATTGGCTGGGTGGTGGTGGCATTCCACTTTTAATCCTAGTACTCAGGAGGCAAAGATAGGCAGATCTGAGCCAACCTCATCTAGGGAGTACAGAGAAACTGTCTCAGAAAACACATGCATGCACACACACACACACACACACACACACACACACACACACACACGAGAACAAACAAGTGAATGAGCATTCCCAGATTCAGATTTAGCTCCCCCCACACTTAAAACGTAGACAACAGGCATCCAGGACAGCCAGGACTATATGGATAAACCTTGTCTCCAAAACAAAACAACAATAAAAGGGGGTTGGAGAGAGAGCTCAGCAGTTAAGAGCACTGGCTGCTCTTCCAGAGGTCCTGAGTTCAATTCCCAACAACCACATGGTGGCTCATAACTATCTATAATAAGGTCTAGTGCCCTCTTCTGATGTGTCTGAAGACAGCTACAGTGTCTTCAGCTACTCATCTACATAAAATAAACAATTTAAAAAAATTAAAAAGATGGGCAGTGGTGGCGCACACCTTTAATCCCAGCACTTGGGAGGCAGAGGCAGGCAGATTCCTGAATTCGAGGTCAGCCTGGTCTACAGAGTGAGTTCCAGGACAGCCAGGGCTACACAGAGAAACCCTGTCTTGAAAAACCAAAAAAAAAAAAAAAAAAAAAAACCCACAACAAACAAAAACACAACAAACAAGCAAACAAACAAAGCCCCCCAAAACACAAAAAACAGACAAAAAACAAAAATAAAAAAGAAACCCAAAACCAAAAAAAAATAAAAGAAAAAACAAACAAAAACCAGACACTAGGCAAAAGAACAGATGACTGTTAATAGTTGACTTCTCTTATAATTCTAGAATCACTGAAGCAGAGTACTTGAAACACTACTTGAATCACAACCTCATTTCACTCCATGTTCATTGTTCACTGTCCTCACAGGCCATTTTAAATCACAAGCAATACTGGGAATCTTTAGAATGTTTGTGGAGATTCCAGTCATCTAAGCGCCTGCTGTGCAAGCAGAAGACATGAGCTCGGATCCCCAGAGTTCACAGTAAAGGTGGGTGGTGGCACAGACATCCTACACACTGGGGACACAGACAGGACAATGTCTGAACTTGCTGGCTAGTCAGTCTAATCACTGGAGGACTCTGGGTTCAGTAAAAAACCTCATCTCAAATACTGAGGTAGTGAGCTGGTATGACTCAGAAGGTAAAGGCATTCGCTACACAAGCCTGAGGTCAATCCCCAGAACTCATGTAAAGCTGGAAAGGGGAAACCTACTCCACAAAACTGAATGAAAGGGGCTGGAGAGATGGCTCAGTGGCTAAGAGCACCAACTGCTCTTCCAAAGGTCCTGAGTTCAAATCCCAGCAACCACATGGTGGGCTAAACAACCATCTGTAACAAGATCTGATGCCCCCTTCTGGAATGTCTAAAGACAGCTACGGTGTACTTACATATAATAAATTAATTAATTAAAAAACAAAAACAAAACAAAATTGAATGAACGCTGACCTCCACACATGCATCATGGCATCTCTCCCCAGTACTTTACAACAGAAGGTGGATATAGAGAAAAAGGCATCTGACATTGATCTCTGACCTTCACAAAGCATGCACAAATGTGTACATATACATTAAAAAAAAAAAAGAAGCAAAAATCAATCAATCAATTAATTGCGGGCTAGAGAGAGGTCTACTGTCACAGAAGATGAAACTTTGGTTCTCAGCACCCATACCATTACATCATTTGTGAACTCTAGCTGCAGGGCACCTGACACCCCCTTTTCTAGTCTCCCTGGACACTGCACCCATATAAATGTATTCACACACATACATTCATGTAACTAAAACTTTAAAATAAAAATAAAGATAAGCATTTTGGCATATATCTTTAATCCCAGAATCAAAGAAGCAAAGGCAAGGATTTCTGTGAGTACAAAACTAGCCAGGTCTATATAATAAGATCCTGTCTCAAACAAATAAAAATATGAAAAGAAAATATAGTCCTTGGGGCTGAAGAAATGGCTCTATATTTAAGAACACTGTCTGCTCTTCTTTTTTTCTTTTTTTTTTAAACACTTTTTTTTAAAAATTTATTTTATTTATTATATGTAAGTACACTGTAGCTGTCTCCAGACACTCCAGAAGAGGGTGCCAGATCTTGTTACGGATGGTTGTGAGCCACCATGTGGATGCTGGGATTTGAACTTATCACCTTTGGAAGAGCAGTCGGGTGCTCTTACTCGCTGAGCCATCTCACCAGCCCCACTGTCTGCTCTTCTACAGGACCTGGGTTTATGTCCCAGCACACACACAGCTCACATCTGTCTGTAACTCTAGTTCCAGGGAATCTGAACCTGGGTACCCAAGCTCTCGAGAAAACACACACACACACAGGAAGGCTGCACTCAGACTGCGCTCATCTAGCTTTGGCACTCAGAAATGAAACTGAGGGACTGGAGAGATGGCTCAGAAGCTAAAAGTCTTTTCCAGAGGTCCTGAATTCAATTCCCAGCAATCACATGGTGGCTCACAACCATTTGTAATGGGATCTGGTGCCCTCTTCTGGTGGGCCTGAAGACAGCAACAGTGTATTCACATTCAATCAATTAATCAATCAATCTTAAAAAAAAGAAATGAAACATAAGTAGGTTTTTATGGTCTTGGCATTCACTCTCATTTGGCTCTTCAGCCTTCATCAAGGGCATGATCAAGGGAATCTGTGAAGATACACACTTCTTTTCCCATTACATTTAATACTCTTAAAAAATTGAGAGTGCCGGTGTGGTGGCGCATGCCTTTGATCCCAGCACTTGGGAGGCAGAGGCAGGCGGATTTCTGAGTTCGAGGCCAGCCTGGTCTATAAAGTGAGTTCCAGGACAGCCAGGGCTGTGTAGCCAGGGCTACACAGAGAAACCCTGTCTCGAAAAACCAAAACCAAAACCAAAACACAAAACAAAACAAAAAAAGAACTGAGAGGCCCAGTGGCACACACCTTTAATCCCAGGGCTTGGGAAGTAGAGGTAGGTGGATCTCTGTGAATTTGAGGACAGCCTGGTCTGAACAGGAGGTCCAGGACAGCCATAGCTGTACAGTTAGACCCTGTCTGGAAAAACACCCCTCACTCCCACCCCCAAAAAACCCCCAACAAACAGAAAAATTCTGAATAACTTCTTGAGTAACCACAGCCACTTGCTCTTTAAAAGCATGAACCAAAAGAAATATACTAGCATGAACCAGACTGGGCACAATGTTGGAACTACAGAGGCAGAGAGAGGCAGAGGCAGGCAGATCAGGAGTTCCAGGCCTGCCTATCCTGATAATTAAAATCCTGTGTGAAAACAAACCAAAAGAGCTGGGCAGACAGTTTGGTAAGCAGAGTGCTGGCTAAGTAAGCATAAGGATCCAAGTGCAGATTCCCAGCACCTATGTAAATGCTGGGCCTGGCATAAATCCATAACCATAATGCTGCCAGGGAACACACAGGTGGATCCTGGGGTCTTGCTGGCAGCCAATCGAGCAAAAGTGGTCAACTCCAGCTTCAGTAAAGAATCCCTGTCTCAGACTGGAGAGATGACTCAGCCGTTAAGAGCACTGACTGCTCTTCCAGATGTCCCGACTTCAATTTCCAGCAACGATATGGTTGCTTACAACCATCTGTAATGAGATCTGATGCCCTCTTCTGGTGTGTCTGAAGATACCTACAGTGTACTCATATATATAAAATAAATAAGTAAATCTTAAAAAGGAGAGGAAGAAGGTGGGGCTGGTGAGATGGCTCAGTGGGTAAGAGCACCCGACTGCTCTCCCAAAGGTGATGAGTTCAAATCCCAGCATCCACATGGTGGCTCACAACCATCCGTAACGAGATCTGGCACCCTCTTCTGGAGTGTCTGAAGACAGCTACAGTGTACTTACATATAATAAATAAAATAAATCTTAAAAAAAAAAAAAAAAAAAAAGATTTTTCTGGTGCGTCTGAAGTCAGCTACAGCATACTTATGAAGAATAATAAGAAATGAATCCTTGGACCGGAGAGACCAACCGGAGCAAGCCAGGCTGTCCGGAGCGAGCGGAGCCGAAAGGGGACGGCCGGAGCAAGCGGGGACGGCCGGAGCTAGCAGGGCCGGAGCGAGTGGGGCCGAACGGGGACGGCCGGAACGAGCGGGGCCAAACCACAGCAAGCAGAGCCCATCGGAGCGAGCGGGCGGGGCTGGCTGGAACAAGCGGGGGCTGTACGGGGGCGGCCGGGAGCAAGTGGGGCTGGCCGGAGCGAGCGGGTCGAGCAGAGCGAGCAGGGTTGACCGGAACAAGGGAAGAAAAAAAAAAAAAAAAAGGAGAGGAAGGAAATAAAAAGTAATCTTTGTCTCAAAAAATAGAGAACAAGAGAGGGAGACCCCAGTGCTGACCTCTGGCCCCCACACGCCCACCCACAGGTGAATGTGCCTATACAAATGTGCAAAACACACAAAGCAAGGAGTAGCAGATAAGAAACAGAAGTGTGGCCGGGTGTGGTGGTGCACGCCTTTAATCCTAGCACTAGGGAGGCAGAAACAGGCAGATTTCTGAGTTCGAGGCCAGCCTGGTCTACAAAGTGAGTTCCAGGACAGCCAGGGATATACAGAGAAACCCTGTCTTGAAAAACCAAAAAAAAAAAAAGAAAAGAAAAGAAAAAAAAAGAAGCAGAAGTGTGGGGCTCAGTGGTAAAGTGCTTGCCCAGCAAGCATAACACTATAGGTCTAGAGCCAGGTGTAGCGGTGCCTATCTTTAATCCCAGAACTCAGAAGGCAGAGGCATCTGGATCTCTGTGAATTGAAGGCCAGCCTGGTCTACACAGTAATTTCCAATTCCAGGACAGCCAGGGGTACATACATACTGAAACCTTGTCTCAAGACAAAACAAAAAACACAAGCAAATAAAAAAAAAAAGAATTAAAAAACCCAAATCCGGGGCTGGTGAGATGGCTCAGCGGGTAAGAGCACCCGACTGCTCTTCCGAAGGTGATAAGTTCAAATCCCAGCATCCACATGGTGGCTTACAACCATCTGTAATGAGATCTGGCGCCCTCTTCTGGAGTGTCTGAAGACAGCTACAGTGTACTTACATATAATAAATAAAATAAATCTTAAAAAAAAAAAAAAAAAAACCCAAATCCATCTTTCTCTTTCTGTTCTAAGTTTCTTGACCACAGACTGCTGCAAAATGGATGGACACATACCGTAGGGGTTCAGGGCAGGGGCACTTGCCCTCCATCATGTCACAGACTGCAACCCTGATGGTCTCATGCCGGATACATTCATTATAGTTTTTACTGTCTCCTGGATGTCTTTCCTGTAATTTGAGAGATGGCATAGTACCCATTTAGTCAAAGAGAAAAGCCAGGCAAAGATACCTCCGGGTTAATTCAGAGTCCATGACCCAAACACATACAGTGAAACAATACCTTCCCATGGCGAATCTAAGACATCCAAGCCCTGGACCCTGACACACACAGTAACTCATTGGCATGGAGCTGCAGAAATGCTCATCAGTTAGGGGCACCTGCTACTCTTGTACAAGACCAGGGTTTGATTCTCAGAACCCACATAGTGGTTGATGTTGCTAACTCCAGTCCTACAGAACCTGATGCCCTCATCTGACTTCCCTGGCATCAGGTACTCACAAGGTACACAAACATAGATACAGAAAAAAACTACCCTTATACATAGAATAAATTAAAAAACAAAACAAAAAATCCTAGCCGAGTGTGGTGGCGCACGCCTTTAATCCCAGCACTCTGGAGGCAGAGGCAGGCAGATTTCTGAGTTTGAGGCCAGCCTGGTCTACAAAGTGAGTTCCAGGACAGCCAGGGCTATACAGAGAAACCCTGTCTTGAAAAACAAAACAAAAACAAAAAAAAATCCTAAAGTAGGCTCAAAATGGATTTCCAAATGACAACATTTACCTCAACTAAGTAAGCTAACACATGCCAAATACTTAACAATCTTATTGTAACATGTTTGTTTCCTTTTTTCTTTACTTCCCTTTTTAAAAAAAAATTTATTTATTATTATACATAAGTACACTATAGCTGACTTCAGACGCACCAGAAGAGGGCATCAGATCTCATTACAGATGGTTGTGAGCCACCAGGTGGTTGCTGGGAATTGAACTCAGGATTTTCGGAAGAGCAGTCAGTGCTCTTAACTGCTGAGCCATCTTCGCCAGCCCTTTTTTTTTTTTCCTTTTTGAGACAGGGTCTCACTATGAAGCCTTAGCTGGCCTGGAAATCACTACCGACTTTAACCTCAAAGAGTCACTAGCTTCTGCCTCTCTAGGACTGGGATTAAAGGTGTGCTTCACCATGCCCAGCTGATACTGCAATTCTTGCAAATAAAGAGTATTTATGCCAGTTTCCTTTCTCTCTATACCAGTATCATGTGGGAGCTCTATTCTAGGTAGGAAAAAAGAAAAAAGATTCTCTGGGGTAGCTCAGACCACCTATAGCCCCTGATATTGCAGGTCTCAGCACAAGGCCCAACAGTCCTTACCTGTTCAAAGCCTGGTTCATTGTGGTAGGGATTCTCAGTCATCAGGGACTGGATGGAGATAAGCACAGAAGAGATGCTCTGGGCTGGGCTCCAGGCAGGACCAGTCCACGTACTACAAACACAGCAGAGGAAGAGGGTGATGCAGAGAACAGCCAAAGAGCCCTGACAGCAGCAGCATCCCACCATTAATGACTCACCATTAAGTTGCTCTTTCACTATTAACACTTGGGAAATTCCCAGCTTCTGGTTTACCCTCATTCACCAGAATAGTCAAATGCCTAAATTCTCTTATCAAATGAGAGAGAAGAAAACAGAGAGCAAGCAAGAACAACAACTCTGAAAACTCTATTTGATCTAGAAAACAAACAGTGGCCAAGGAAGGTCACCCTACCAAAACAGGAACCCAAGTTAGGGAAAATAACTCTAAAAGCTGTCTAAATGTTAACCTGTGACCTCAAAGAGCTTATAATTAGTTATTGGTGACAGAGTTGGTGAAAGAAGAGCAGCTAATCAAAGGCATAAAGGTGACTGAAGCTACTGCCTATGAGGATACAAGCTGAAGTTTATAGACTAAGCTTTGTAATAAGACAAGCAGAGTCAAATTCTCTGAAGACACACAACTCTGCTAAGAAAGAAACAATGGTGCATTTTCAGAATGTGGAGGGTCTGACAATATCTAAAATAACAGATAGAAACAACTTGAACACCAGGGAAAATATCCCCACCCACCCACTTTTAAGACTGGGTCTTGGTATACAACCTTGGCTATTCTTAAATTTTAAAGCAATCCTCCTGCCTCTGCCTCCTTACACCACTGCTGGCTAAACCACACTAGGTATTAAAGTGGGGCACTTGAACATCAATGCCCTTCTTCCTTTATTTATTTAGAGACAGGGTGTAACTTACTAATTTATTAATTAATTTATTTATTATAGGTAGAATGTTACTAATGTAGCCCTAGCTGTCCTAGAACTTGCTAAGTAGACCAAGCTGTCATTGAACTTACAGAAATCTGTCTTACCATGCATGATAGGCATTTATTTTAGCTCAATTAATTAACAAGATGGTATGAGAGATGGAAACAGAACACAACCTCAGCTACAACTGGTTAAGTTAACTAACCACTACCCTTTCCCTTCTACACTCAAGGAAGATCCAAGTCTGAATTAGAAACTGCAGCAACTGCTCTTTTCCAGTGCTGTTGCCTACTTTACATACGGCAATTCCCATCAACAAGGTTAGTTCTCACAACACTATTTCAGCAGCTAGTCACCCTGACAATTACTTCTAGCTATGAAGAGAGAGAATTAGGCCAAAAAGCTAATGTAGCCCACTAGAACTACATAAGAACCTTCTTACTCCAGGACTCTGACCTGTAAAATTTCTATTTCAGGGTGGATCTCTCAATACGGTGCAACAAACTTCTGTGGCTTTCACTCAACCACCATCTTTGTATGAGCTAGTATCCAGGATGGCTTCATATTAGCTTACTGAAGGAAAACATACTATACACATACTTTCAAGAACAAACTTCATACCAAACCCATGACTTAACTTCCATATTATCAAGGGACACATACACACACCCAACCCCACCAGCAAAGACACTTATGTAGCCTAGTAAGATGAAGGGCTTGTTATACATAATCTCCTTCAATGGAACTTTCCAGCTGCCATAATCCCAGAAGAGTATACCATATCCCTAGATTTTTAGGGAAAGAGAAAGAGAAATAAGAGAGAGAGAGAGAGAGAGAGAGAGAGAAAGAGAGAGAGAGAGAGAGAGAGAGAGAGAAAAACCACATTTGTAATGTGCTTCAGCTGCCTTTCTCACACACAAGTCTAGAAATGTGCTGGATGCGAGAAAGAAACAGCATCCCTAGTTACACAACTTTCTCAATATTCAACCCACATTTACTCTCTCCTCAAGGAGACCTGGACTGCAAAAGAATCCAAAGTAGGCTACAAGATATTCTTCATTCTGAATATCTTACAAATAGCTTGATATGGAATGAGTAAAAACTCCACAAAGCAACTTCCTAGTAGGACCTGGGGAGTATATGTGACAACCGTTTCATTTCTGGTATTATTTCCAAGCGCTTAAATTTTTTTATTCAATTGTTAAATTATCATAATCATTATTAGTACCACTGCCTCCAAAGGCACCCATTAAGAGACTCCAGTCAGACACCTATTGCATGAATACAGCAGACCTGGAGCCTTTCTCAAGCCTCTGGGGAAAAAGTCAGGCCCTAATGTTTCCTAAGGGAGCAGTTCTCAAAGGGGCATAGAGCATAACCATCTGTATGGCCTCTTAAAAAGCCGATGGCTGCCACAACCCAGAGCTTGAGATACACTTGTAGGATGGGACCTGCAAATCTGCAGATGCTGCTGTGGCAAGCAGCTCAAGGACTGCACTGAGTAAACCATTTCATAAGACCCTTCTGACATGTAATAAGGTGATCTTATTCCTTTCCATCTAAATGATAACAGTCACGTGCCACCCTGAGAACTGAATACTTAATCACTTCTGTGCTGTGGGTTCAGAAGAGGAACCCTGACTGATGAAGGCTGTCCTAGAGTGATTATTTCCTAATACCAACTTGGCCTCTTAGAAGTCTCCTCTTACCCTAGAATACTCAAGCAGACTTTGCCATTTCGGTAGAAGTTGGGGTTAAACCTCACTGTGTTATTGCCCGTTGTCATCAGTTTGACCCGAGGTGGGTGGATGGGATAGTCAGGTGGACACCGAAAGACGAACAGGAAGAAACCCCCTTCATAAGGAGTGTCAAATGGGCCTGTGATCAATGCATGAATCTGCAAAATAAAACCCCATCTCAAAATTCTGAGGTGATGCCCCACCACAACCCTCCTAGCTTCCACTTGCTCCCCCCAACACAAGCAGTCACCAACAGCATGCATTGCCTGGTGTTCATATTCCACATCCTCACCATACACAATGAACCACCTGGGCTCACTCATGTACATAGGTCTTCAATGTAAGGAAATCCCATTAAAGTGGAGTAACATAACACGCCACACTCAGAGGTTACGTTCAAAAGTTAAAGCCCAAGGTAAAAAGCGACCCTTGTCAATATTACCTTAAAACAAGTTTTGTTTTGTTTTTCCCACCAGACCTCCCTGATTGGTTTTAAGGACAACAATTGGAACCTAAATATATAAACTATACAGTGTGAAATGTAAGGTTTTGTTTTGTTTGTTTTGTTTTTTGTTGTTTTTTTAGTTTATCGAGACAGGGTTTCTCTGTAGCTCTGGCTGTCCTGGAACTCACTTTGTAGACCAGGCTGGCCTCGAACTCAGAAATCCGCCTGCCTCTGCCTCCTGAGTGCTGGGATTAAAGGCCTGTGCCACTAAGCCCGAATTTGAAATTAAGTTTTTACGTTTAGGAAATCAGTACATATTTTGACTGAGATGCTTGGATTTGCCAAGGTTAATCATGCTTATGATGCAAGTCCATTCTCTGTGTGTGTGTGTGTGTGTGTGAGATATGAAGGGGAAAAGGGGAGGGAAGATGACTGGAAGAAGGGGATTGGAGGATATAGCACCAGGGCCAACAACGCAGAACTGATAACTCTATGGATGCAAAAGCTGTCGGCTTGCTTCCTCCAGAGGATCAAAACTACGGTGTCAAAGACAGAAATAAATAAATAATAAAATTTCAGGGTCTACTCATGGCCAATAGGCCACCCCCCCAAAAGTTTCTCCAACACTGTTATAAAATAAATAAATCAGTATTCCTTAAAACGTAACATTAAGTTCAGTTCTCTTCCTCCACAAGCCATAATTATTCCATTATTGAACACAATTTTTCTTCAAGAATGGAAGCAAACCTGAGCTGTTTTTTCAAAGGCTCCTAACTAATAATTTAAGTATGCTCAGAATTTAAATAGCAAGAGGGAAAAAGACCTTGTACTCTCATGCCTCAAATCTATAATCCTACTCTGCCCTGGCAACACAGTAGGTTATATTCTAGTCTGCAAACTCTGGAAATAGAAAAGTCAACTAGCATCAATTTTAAGGCCTCAGAGATTAGCATGCCCTAGCATTTGAATGAAGACAGCATGTCACTGGAAAAATATTTCCAACCACATGAAAAGAAAAAAATTATAATTGAAAAGAAAGTCCATTCAAAATAAAAAAAGTCTGTAACAATATGTAAGCTGAGTTTTTACTTTAGGAAATCTGAACTCACTGGTTTTTGCTTAAAACCCTAGTTCTAGGTTATCTCACCCCCACTCCACCATCAGTTTATGTCCAAATTCACTCCCAAGAGTAGAACTTTTAATGACAGAGAAGCCTCGGTATAAATGCCAGAGGAACACGACTATTACGTATAAGTTTCCTATGTGGAGGACAAGAGAGGATAGGTCTCTGGGGTGAGAGATACTCCAAAGACCAGGAATCTGTACCAAACACTTCAGCCAAGATGGCCTCATGCTTCCCTTCCCTGTACCTGACTTGCAGCACTACAGTAAAAATCAAGATGCTGAGATGGAACAGAGACAGGGAGTACAATGGGTAGGTGACCACATGTATCACCTAGAGTGGAGCAGTTGAGAAGAAAGAGTGGTCTGTTAATAGCTAAGCTGGAACAAGAGGTACAGCTTGTCAATCTGAGGACTTTCTAAGCCTAACAATACCTGTATGTACCCTAACAACAGACCTATTTAAGATTCTGTACTACTTCTCATTATATATAACCTTGGGCAAGCCACTTACTTTCTTGGGGGTTTGATTTCTTCATCTGTACAATCAGAGAGGAGAGCTGAACTATTATTTTTCAGGTCTTTTCAATTTTATGGGCCCAATTTTTGCATAAGTCCCCGCCCCTTCCCCCATCAAGTTACCTACCTTAGTCATGTCAACAGTGTCGGGTACAACGAACATTCCTGGAGGAGGCTCCTTATAAATGGACATGATATCCCTGTATAACACCAAGAGGAGGTAGGAGGAGTGAGGAAGGAAGAGGGAAATCCCTTGAGGGGGACAGCTATTATCACTTCAGCGAGCCCAGAGTTTGAGAAAGTGGTGCTTGGTACTGAAAATGTTTGCACTGTCTACTTGGCTGAGAAATCTCAGCTGAATACTTGTCAGGCAGGCAGAGAGCAAATTATTATCAAAGGGGCATTGTTTGGGGGGGAGGGGTACTCTGAGAGGAAAAATAAGCCAACATCCCAATGATATCAGATGTCATCCTGGAAAAGCCACATCCCATATATTCTCACTTCTTCCCACATGGAAACTCATCATTACGTTCACTACAAAACTTACTCCACAAACCATATGGGTTCGCTTTGCTGGTAAGGTAAGGAGACAGTATGAAGTCAGTGGGAGCAAGTCTACCATGCATGACCTGTGTGTCCAGAAAACGAATAGGATAGAGTTGTTTTGAGGAAAAGGGAATCTGAAATGACCAGAATCTCATCTCTGAAAAGTGACATTTAGTAACTAGGATGGATGAAACTTCTGGGTCAGTAACCAACTAGAATGGATCAGTTGAGAACTGGCTCAGAAGTCAATTATGAGGAAGACTGGGGACACGGTAGGGTAGCAGAACAAAGAAATTTGTCCAGGCTAAACTCAAAGCTGTATCCAGACTAAGAGAATCAAACAGCTAAGGAGTTGAGAGCTGTACTCTGAGTTTAAGTTAGGGGTGGCAATAACTGTGAAGTTGTTCTGTGTCCGGCACTGTGCCAGGTACTTTACATGCATGGTGTAGATTTTTATTAAAAACTTGGAAAATAAGTAGCTGGGCAGACACCTGAGGGGACTTGGAATGTTTGGGATAATATCCACATAAGAGGCATGAAAAGACTAAGTCTGGTCACCAGGAAACAAGTTTCAAAATTAATAGCTCAACAGTCTTATCCTTTGCCATGCAATAGTGAGTACTTTTGCAAAACATATTCATCTATGAAGTGATAGGATCTAAGATCAGTCACCCAAGACACAAGCACAGAAAGGCCCTAGGCCTTTTGTTCCTATATTTGAACGGAGTACATCTGCTTCACAAAAATAAACCAGACAATCTGGGGGGGGGTAAATAGAGGAAAAAAAAGTTATTGAGTAGGATGTTACAATCCAGAGTGATACTGAGAGGTGGTAGGAACGCAGAGTTTCAGGGACAGGTTTGTGAGAGACAGCTTTGGGGAGCTCGGAAAGGGGGATCAAGAGATGATCTGGAAAGTCAGGGAGGCTCTCTAGACCCGTGGAAAGGACCATATGGTGGGGAAACGAGGTGAGGAAAGGTAAAAAGGAAGACCGACTCGAGTCTGCAACTGGGCAATGCAGGTAGAGTATGTTCCAGGCAGGGGAATCCAGAAGAGATGGAGAACTGATGGGTGGGGCCTGAGGGCAGCCTTTAGGTAAGCTGGTGGGGTAGGTTAGAGGGGAAGTGCGAAGGGCGGGACCGAGTGTTACAGAAGAGCAAAAGGGTCAGGTTTCGGGTGAACAGGAGGGGGTAGGGAGAGGGCGTCCGGAACAGAGCAGCAGGGCTCACCGGAGGTCGCTAAGGGGCGGGGTAGGCCCGAGGGCAATCGCGGATCTGTTTGGGCTGCAGGGCAGGGCGCTGAGCAGAGGGAGGGAGGGAAGGAGGGAAAGGGCGACACTAAGGCCCCGTCAGTAGAAAGGCCCGCGGGGTTTGGGCCTGGAAGACGGGAGGCGGGAGAGAGCCCCGGTGGGGAAAGGGGGGGGGCGGGGAAGGTCGAGCCCTGGAACTCCGGGGTGAGGGAGGAAAAACCCCCGGCTCACCGCTTAATCCGAAGTAGACACTGTGGCGCGGTTCGCTCGCCGTCCCAGTCTGAGCTGAGCGTGGGGTCCCAATGGCTAAGCAGCGCGGCCCCGTGGGCAGCGGCCGAGGGCGGGAGTCCTGGCAGCGGAGCCAGGCCGCTCCCCGGTCCCCCGGC
Organism: Mus minutoides; assembly: GCA_902729485.2. NCBI lineage: Eukaryota > Metazoa > Chordata > Mammalia > Rodentia > Muridae > Mus > Mus minutoides. Next base: position 42,877 of record LR751397.1, on the reverse strand, counting down.
CCCGCCCGCCGCCGCCGCCGCCGCCCACACATCCGGCAGGAAAGGCGGCCCGAACCCGCCGCCGCTCCCGCTAACGCCGACCACACCGGCAACACCACTCGCCCCTGGGCCCGCCGCCCCGGCGCCAGCCGTCGCCGTCGCCGCCTCCTCAGTCGGACTCTCCGCCATCGCTGCTTCGCTTCCGGGACTGCTCAGCAGCACGTCCGCCGACCAGAGCGGCCGCTGCTCCCGCACCACCGAGAGCCGGGCCAGAGTGTCCCCACCCTCGGCTTCCCTAGCCCGGGTGGCGCTGGCTCCGCCCACCTCCGCCCGGACCAGCGAGAGGCGTGCTGCCAGAGCGTCCACCCACGGTCCTCCAGAGCGGGGGGCGGGGGCTAGCGGACTAACCGGTGCTCCAGGCTGGCGCAGGTTCTGCGCCCCGCTGGAGATGCCGGCAATCTACCATGGTTAAAGGTTTTATGTTGGAGTGTCGATGTATGAGAAGACAGTTCAAAGAAGATGGAGAGAGCCACAGCTTCTCCTTTAAAGGGAGGGACCATCGATGTTCAATCCTAGGGTAGGACTAAGGTCCACCTTCCCTGTAGGGCAATCAAAAGAAGAGCTTGACTAGTTTAGGGCCCTTCGCATCCCTATGGCTCTGTGCTGGATCATGCCTGGTCTTCTCTCCCATCGACTACTATTGCAGCCTGACTGCGGATGGACTAAGAAGAACGAAATCAGAACCTGCGAATAAAAGACCACCTCATTTGAGTTTATTCAATATTTATTTATGAAGGGCATACTGAAGGCCAGGAGCTGTTGCTAGGCATTGCCCTGGAGATAATGACACAGAAGTTGACTGCTTGGTAGGAGTCGAGCATCAGGCTTGATTCCAAGCTCAGTACCTTTTCTACCGGCTAATCCTGGAGTTACGGGTTTGAAATTCTCAAATTCTTAGAACTATATTGCAAGTTGTAGTACGAAAATTAATTCTGTGACTAAGGGGGAAAAGACTTTAGCCTTGTTCTACTGACAGGAAAATGAGTCTCTGTGTGTGTTTGTTCACTGCAGGAAAACCAGGGGTACCACATGACTGAGAATTTATACAATCCTTTCAGCTGGTCTGAGACAACATCTGTAGCCAACATACTGATACTTTTACTGCAAAGTGTATGAATAGTTTTTTGAGACAAGGTTTCCATATGTAGCTGCTTACCTCAGCCTTCTTAGTGCTGAGATGACCGTCATAAGCCACCACACCCAATGAAATATTCATATTAACTTTAGTACATTTATGAAGACTCATTCTAGAACAAACAGCCAGAGCCTCACTTTGGCTCTTGTTTCCCCAACACTCTTTTTTTTTTTTTTNGAAGAGCAGTCAGGTGCTCTAACCCGCTGAGCCATCTCACCAGCCCCCTCCAACACTCTTTTTTATGTTTTCTTTTCCTCCCTCCCGAAGAAGCATGGCTCCTGTGGAGGCATAGCCTGTAGGCTCAGCACTAGGGAGGCTGGGGCATCACGAAGGTCGTGAGATGTAGGATAGTTGGGGCCACAGATTGAGTTCAAGGCAATCTGGGCTACAAAGGGACACCCTGTCTCAAAAAAACAAAAACCAACAAGTGAAAAGCCTGGGTTCTGGACATTTGTGTGTTTTGTTTTCTCAAATGGTCTGGGGGGGGGGCGGAGTCTGGGAACAACGAATACATTATGTTTTTGTTTGTTTGTTTTTCTAGACAGGGTTTCTCTGTATATCCCTGGCTGTCCTGGAACTCACTTTGTAGACCAGGCTGGACTCAAACTCAGAAATCCACCTGCTTCCGCCTCCTGAGTGCTGTGATTAAAGGCGTGCGCCCCCACGCCCAGTTCACATTATGTTTTGAAGCTGCCATTATTGAGTGCTTAAGGCTACATATTGTCTATCTGCTTTATCTACTTGTTCCTCTCACCAGTTCTATGATGGAAAGACTTGTTATTAGCCTCTTGTAACAGACAAAACGGACAACAGGCTGATAGAAGGTCAGTCACACACATAGGATCACACTGAGAGCAGGGGACAGAACTGCATCTGGTTCCAGACGTTGTCGTTTTGCTACATACTTATGCATGCACCTAGGGCTCTAGCTTGTGTGTTATTTGTGAATTCAGCTTAGTATAGTTCATCTTAGGAACGTAACATGAGATAAAACTAATCAGTATACTATTTTATAGAGGTTCCATGTTTTGTTGATGTATCTTTGTTTGGGTTTGATTTTTTTTTTTTTTTTTTTGGCTTTTCGAGACAGGGTTTCTCTATATAGCCCTGGCTGTCCTGGAACTCACTTTGTAGACCAGGCTGGTCTCGAACTCAGAAATCCGCCTGCCTCTGCCTCCCGAGTGCTGGGGTTAAAGGCGTGCGCCACCACGCCCGGCTGATTTTTTTTAATGAAATAACATTTCATTAAAAATTATTTTGCGGGCTGGTGAGATGGCTCAGCGGGTAAGAGCACCCGACTGCTCTTCCGAAGGTGATAAGTTCAAATCCCAGCATCCACATGGTGGCTCACAACCATCCGTAACAAGATCTGGCGCCCTCTTCTGGAGTGTCTGAAGACAGCTACAATGTACTTACATATAATAAATAAAATAAATCTTTAAAAAAAAATTATTTTGCAAGCCAGGCGTGGTGGGCACGCCTTTAATCCCAGCACTCAGGAGACAGAGGGAGGAGGATTTCTGAGTTCGAGGCCAGCCTGGTCTACAAAGTGAGTTCCAGGACATCCAGGGCTACACAGAGAAACCCTGTCTCCAAAAAAACCAAAAAAAAAAAAATTATTTTGCTGGGCAGTGGTGGCACACATGGCTTTAATCCAGCAATCAGGGGACAGAGACTGGCAGTTCTCTGTGAGTTTGGGCTCCAGTCTGGTCTACAGAGCTAGTGCCAAGTCAGCCAGGGCTACAGGAAGAAACAGCTCTGGCTTTCCTGAAACTCACTTTGTAGACCAGCCTGGCTTTGAACTCACAGATATGCCTGCCTCTGCTTCCAGACTGCTGGGAGTAAAGGCGTGCACTAGAACACAGGGCTGCACCAGTACTTTTAAACGTGACAGCACTGTCCTTTTAATTGACACCTCCCTGACTTGTCTCCTTCTTTTGACTTCATCCCTCTTTTCAGGACAGTCTCACTGTGCAGCTCTGGTGGTCTGGAGCTTACTCTGTGGACCAGGCTGGCCTTGAACTCACAGCAATCCACCTGCCTTTGTCTCTCCAGTACTGGGGTTTAAAAGCCCGTGCTACCATGCGCAGCTACTTTAGGCCTTTCTTCCTGATACTTTTTATGTTTATGCTGCCCCTCACCTCTAGCCGAAGAAATCTTAATTACTTAACCTCTCCAAATCTCTGCTCCTTCTTGTAAAACTGGGACAACTGAAGATACTAAAAGCAGAAAATATGATAGTGAATGAGCACAATGACTGCCCAGGGCCAATAATAATTATTAACTTATTATTCTTATACATCCTTTAAAGCTGGTTGGACTTCTACTTTCTCTGCCAAGCCATAACATCTCCAGGCATATTATTATTATTATTATTATTATTATTATTATTATTATTATTATTATTAGTTTAATTACTCCCTCTTCAGGTTCTTATGGTTGGTTATTCATGCCTTTATTACAGCTCTTTCGAGTTTTATTTCAGTGGTTTGGTTACTCACGTCTAGCCACTGGATAGGGTCTCCTCTAAAGCAGGAAGGACAGCACACCTAGCTCTAGGGCCTAAAGTTCAATAGATATTGCACAAAGGTCAGGAGGATGGAAATGAGGCCCAGCATGGTCGCCACTGGCCCGCCCCCTGGTCACAGTCCTTTAGCATTTCACCTCTTCTCCTTCTCTTCCTTAGGGATGAGTGTTTTCAAAGTGCTGAGCCAGCCGGGCAGTGGTGGCGCACCCCTTTAATCCCAGCACTTGGGAGGCAGAGGCAGGCGGATTTCTGAGTTCGAGGCCAGCCTGGTCTACAGAGTGAGTTCCAGGACAGCCAGGACTACACAGAGAAACTCTGTCTCGGGTGGCGGGGGGGGGGGGGTAAGAAACCAAAAAACAAAACAGAACAAAACAAACAAACAGACAAAAAAAAAAAACCCAAAGTGCTGAGCCAAACTTGCTCAAAGAACTGTAATGGACTGCCGGAGATAGCAGGTGCTTTAAAGGGCCAGCTCCCCAGCTGCTGTGGGAGGCAGTGACAGAGTGGAGGCCAGGATGACATGAGGACCCAGAGAAGGGGGATATAAAAAAGTAAGATGGCCAACTTCCTCCAGTGTCCAGGCGACATCTGGCTACTTTCCATAGGGAACTTGGCCAGAGGGCAAGAGCATGCTTGCTGGAACTAATTCTCTGCCCTCTGGGAATGGCTGACAGTGGAGCCAGTTTCCCAGAGGAACACAGCTCCTAATCTCCTTCCTTCCAGCTTCACTGTGCGCTGGGCCAACACAATTTGGTAAGACTTTGTAAACGTCATTCTCAGATGGTAAGGGGTGACCAGTGCTCAGATGGCCTTTCTGAGGAGATGGCTTCCCAGTGGTATGTCCCATCACTGTCTGGGGCATCCTTTCCCCTCCAGCACTCCCGCTTGTGTCTTGGTGCTACGCCAGGAATACATGAATATTTTCCTAATAGATCATAAATCCTGAACTAAGAAAAAAAATCAGAAATTGGATCAGATATTTTAAAGCTTTTAATAATTGAAAATACCTCTCTCCACACATACATATATATATATATATATTACATACATGTGCACACATATATGAATATATTCGGTTTTGTTGACAGTATTTGAAGCCTGGCTGGCTTGGACCTATAGCAAAAGCTGGCCTTGAATTTCTTTTTTTTTTTTTAAAGATTTATTTATTTATTTATTATATGTAAGTACACTGTAGCTGTCCTCAGATACTCCAGAAGAAGGCATCAGATTTTGTTACGGATGGTTGTGAGCCACCATGTGGTTGCTGGGATTTGAACTCTGGACCTTCAGAAGAGCAGTCGGCGCTCTTAACCACTGAGCCATCTCTCCAGCCCAGAGAGATGGCTCAGCCCAGAGAGATGGCTTCTTTTTTCTTTTTCTTTTTTTTTTTTTCCTTGTTCCGGTCAACCCCGCTCGCTCTGCTCGACCCCGCTCGCTCCGGCCAGCCCCACTTGCTCCCGGCCACCCCTGTACGGCCCCCGCTTGTTCCAGCCAGCCCCGCTCGCTCAGCTCGGCTCTGCTTGCTCCGGTTTGGCCCTGCTCGTTCCGGCCGTCCCCGTTCGGCTCCACTCGCTCCGGACAGTCTGGCTTGCTCCGGTTGGTCTCTCCGGTCCAAGGATTCATTTCTTATTATTCTTCATAAGTACGCTGTAGCTGACTTCAGACGCACCAGAGGAGGGCATCAGATCTTGTTACGGGTGGTTGTAAGCCACCATGTGGTGGCTGGGATTTGAACTCATCACCTTCGGAAGAGCAGTCGGGTGCTCTAACCCACTGAGCCATCTCACCAGCCCTTTCTTTTTAAAGATTTGTTTGTTTATTTATACATGAGCATGCTATTGCTGTTTTCAGACACAACAGAAGAGGCATCAGATCCCTGTTACAGATGGTTGTGAGCCATTATGTGGTTGCTGGGAATTGAACTCAGGACCGCTGGAAGAGTGGTCAGTGCTCTTAACCACTGAGCCATCTCTCCAGCCCAAGGCCTTAAATTTCTTGACACCTTTGCCTGCATACTCCAAGTGCTGGGATTACTAGCATAAACAAGCTCGATTATTTACAATAGCTGCTTAATAGTGTAGTAAAAAAGTATTTATTTTATGAGCTGGGGGATGGTTCCAGTAGTTAAAGGGCTTACCCTTACACATAAGGGTCTGAGTTTGGATATCCAGTAAAAGCTGGGTGTGAGGGGCTGGAATAGTGGCTCAGAATTAAAGAGGCCGTAACTACTCAGGCAGAGGACTCATGGTTGGTTCCCAGCACCCACACTGGGAAGCTCACAACTGCTTGAAACTCCAACTCCAGAGGATGTAACACTTCTGACCTCACACAGATACACGCACATACACACAATACAAAATAAAAGTATTTGGGCTCCAGATTCAGTGAGACTCTTGTCAAAAAAATAATGTGAATGGGGACAGGGATTTGATTCACTTGATTGAATGCTTGTCCTGGTCCCTAGCTCATGTGAAACTGGGCACACAAATGTTACCTCATTTACATATACTACCTCTAATATTCCATTTTGTTACAATCATCAAAAATCAGTCTCATCCCCACTGTAGTGATGAAGAAGTCCCTAGGCAGGAGACAGTGACATCTTAGCTAGGATAGAGCTATTTGTATTTGTTTCTCAAGCCCATGCACCTCTGATATCACTGCCCCCCTAGCTAGGAATAAAACCCATGGTTTCAAACATGTTAGGCACTACCACTGAGCCACACTGCCGACTGACCTCATGATCAGCTCCTGATTGTGGTTCCTATGCCCTTCTCAGAGCGTAGTTTATTCTCATACCCCACCCCCACCCCCAAGATCATAACATCTTTGCATTCACATTTTGCACTAGGCAATATGGCCTCATCCATGCACCAGAGCTAATATGTCACAGACCTTGAAGAGCCTTAGTGGTTATGATACTAACTAACCTATAGCAAACAAGAAAGCATTCTCCCTCCAAGAGGCCACTTGTTAGAGTCCTAGCCCTGCTGATCTGTTAAGATCCGTCAATTCCAAGGTTCTTTGAAGGCTGCGAAGGGATGGAAGGAGTCTCCTCTCAGGTTCCTGGCCTTTCACAGGAAGGAAAAAGCAACTACTTTCCCTGGGGAGTGTTCCTTGATTACCTCCAAAGCAAGTGACCCATCAAGGGTGCCAGCGTCATATCCCCAAGGGTTATAGTGTTCCGCTTGTGTAATAGCATTACCAGTTAATCTACTGCTCCCTTGGTGACACTTTCCCAGGTCACCTTCAGTCCTCTTCCTTTGGCCTGAAACTGCCAGGCTGTCTCAGGATTTACCACTGGTCCGTAACTGAGGGAGTTAGTTACCTTTAGGTAAAACAACTAAGAGGGCATCTGTCACTGGTTGATATCTAGTGGCTACGTTAGGAATGACTACTGCTCACTGAACAGATACAGCCTCAAGACAACTACTGAAACTGTCGTGTAGGGATCATCTCTTATGTACTGTCTGGAAGCATCACCTGTCCATAAAGAGTTGATGGCCTATTAGCATAAGGCAGGAAGTAATAGGTAGAAGCTCCAGGAGAGAGAAAGGAATTCTGGGAGTTAGGCTGAGGAAGCTGGATATGTGAAACTGAGGAAAAAAAACCAGTCATGTAGCTGAACTCAGGTTTAAATAAACTGGATAGGTTAAGAGTTAGTTGGGCCGGGTGTGGTGGCGCACGCCTTTGACCCCAGCACTTGGGAGGCAGAAGCCTCAGAGAGGTTATTTGGAAATTGGGGTACTGGATTGGAAACTGGGGTACTGGAGTTATACTACCAGGCCCCACACATAACAAAGCTGAGAAATGCAGAGTAAATGACAGGTGGACCTGGGTTGGAAATGGAGGCTTGCTGCAAGTCACTGAACACATTCTTGATGAGTCAGCGCAGTGATAAGCAGAAGGTTCTAGAATTTGAATGGTAGCTCTCCTAACCAGCTATACAACCTTAGCAGGATGCCCCACCCACTGAGTTCTCGCCTCTTGGTTTCTTCCTTTTTTTTTTTTAATTTTAGGATTTATTATTTATTTTAGGTATATGAGTACACTATAGCTACCTTCAGACACAACAGAAGATGGCATCACATCCCATTACAGATGGTTGTGAGCCATCATGTGATTGCTGGGAATTGAACTCAGCCTCTGAAGAGCAGCAGTCAGTGCTCTGAACCACTGACTGAGCCATCTCTCCAGCCCTCCTTTTGGTTTCTTATTAAAAAAAAAAAAAAAAAAAAAAAGACTTGTCCCAGACAGGAAAGCTGGCTTAATGATTAAGAGCTCATACTGGGGCTGCAGAGACAGCTCAGCGTTAAGAGCACAGGCTGCTCTTCCAGAGGACCTGGGTTTACTTCCCAGTCCCCCAACATGGCGCTCAGAACTGTCACTCCAGTTCCAGGAGATATGACACCCTCAGAGACATATATGCAGGTAGAATACCAATGTACATGAAATAGAAATTTAGATAATTCTCAAAAAAAGAAAAAGAGCTCAAAAGTGTTCTTACAGATGTGGGTTCCGCTCACAGATCTGGGTAACACATCTGCCTGTAACTCCAATTCTAGATCTGATAGCTTTCTGGCCTGAGTGCCTGCACGGACATACAATCTCTCCTGACAGTTTGCATACACAAACATGGATGCATGTATGTTTTTTGTGTGTGTGGAGGGGGAGTGGCAGTAGACTAGTCATTATCTTCCCTGGGCTATCAGTGTCATTTTAACCAAATGAGGGTGAGCGAGGTCTAGGCGCAGGCCACAGAAAAAGAAGCTTCACACCGCCAAGGAATTTATTAGTCCACAGCCTCCAAAAGCATTTTCAGGCTCAAGCAAAGATTATAGATTGTTGCTGGGCAGTGGTGGTGCACGCCTTTAATCCCAGCACTTGGGAGGCAGAGGCAGGAGGATTTCTGAGTTTGAGGCCAGCTTAGTCTACAGAGTGAGCCCCAGGACAGCCAGGGCTACACAGAGAAACCCTGTCTCAAACAAAAACAAAAACAAGAACCTTTACCTCACAGAGCCATCTTGACTGCTCAACACCTCTACCTTTTTTTTTTTTTTTGAGACAGGGTTTCTCTGTATAGCCCTGGCTGTCCTGGAGCTCACTGGAGCTCACTTTGTAGACCAGGCTGGCCTCGAACTCAGAAATCCGCCTGCCTCTGCCTCCCGAAAAGGCGTGTGCCACCACGCCGGGCTTAACACCTCTACCTTTATTCTGCTTCTCCATAGTACTTTAAATTGTGGGGCATAAATAAAAAAAAGAGTGAGGATGAGTGGGAGCAATGGATGAGTGACACCTTTAAACTTACACTAATTCCCCTTCCCCACTCAGGGTTTTGCACAAACGATTTTGCTCTCCTAAGCACAGGTCTCTCACATGTAAAACAGGCTTAAAGGTTAATGCTTAGCAGGACTTCGGTTCACCACTCAGCACAGAGCTTGTAGTAAGTGAAGCTCAACAATGATACCTGCTATACCCACTAGGGGGCGCATGCCTTTAACCCCAGCAGAAGCAGGTACATCTCTATAACTTCACAGCTAACCTGGTCTATAGTAAGTCCCAGGCCAGCCAGAGCTACACAGCATGGCCCTAAGGACTCAACAAAATAAAACAACACTCTCACCCCCCTCACCGAAATGGCACTTGTCAGTATGCTAAACTTGAAAGGGACAAAGTACCAACATCATTACCCAGGCTATTTCATATCCTCCTCCTGGGAGACGGCGGGACCCTTCCACACTCTGCCTTATCACCAAGGCTGACCCAAGTGTCACTTCTCACCATTCCAAAGCCGCCCCCTATCCCTAGGGTAGAAAGACAGGCGCAGGCACATGGTTTAGAGAAATGTTGATGTTTAATGGTAAAGCTCAGTACACTCCAGCACCAGGACTGGCATGGATTCAAAGCAGCAGGGACGGCTGGGTGACCCCAGGGAGCCTCACATGGCGAAGAGGATGAGGAAGGCGACCATCAAACAGAAGAGTCCCATAGCCTCAGAGAGGGCAAAGCCCAGAATGGCATAGGAGAAGAGCTGCTGCTTGAGAGATGGGTTCCTGCCAGAGACAGGAAAAGGTGAGGGTCCAGGTCAGGGGAGGGGAGTGTGCTACTATTTCAAAAGGGGCTTGCCTACATCTACCCTGCGAACTTGGGCAGGAAAGGAGACTCGCAACTTGGCAAGTTCATATGTGGCATGCTTCAATTCTGACTTAGGTCACTGGAGAGGCCGGAGGTAAAAGAACAGCAACTTGGAGATGCCCCCTTGCTAAGACTCCGCCCAAGTGGAATGGAGCAACAGGACCGGCAGCCCCGAACTTACCTGGCATAGCCAATAATCAAGCTACCGAACACTGTGCCAATGCCAGCCCCTGATCCAGCCACACCAACTGTGGCGGCCCCAGCACCAATAAACTTGGCTGCTGTGTCGATGTCCCGGGAAATGACACTGGTCTGGAATTCCCGTCGGGCCACCTGGAGAGGGGAGCTGCTGCAGGAAGGCTGGAAGGAGGGAGGGAGGCAGTCAGGGGGAGCAAGGGGCGGCTCTACGCTCACCCCACCCACCTGAGCTAAGAAGCAGCTGGCACCCAGCCTCAAAGGGCAGAGTGCTGTGTGCAGGGACAATGTCAGCCCCAGCGTGATTACAGCTAGTCACATCTCTGACTGTCATTTGAGTCTTGGAATTGCAAGGATGTCTTAGATCCTCTAATTCTCCTAAAAGCACCTCAGCTGATTGGAGGGACCACCGTCTAGGGACATCCTGAGGGGCCTGACTTCCTTACCTGTTTAGATGGGGCCTCTGGTCTGCTCAGGAGGGAGGCAGACACAGGCCTGATTAGACCCCTGGTACAGGAGCGAATCTGTAAAGTCAGAAAGATATATTGCTCCAAATCAGACAAAAACAAACAAACAAACAAACAAACAAACAAACAAACACAAAACCCAACCTAAGTGGCAGGAGTTTGTCACAATCAGTCCAATCAATTTCAAGGTCAATTAACTTATTTTTCTCAGGTCCGTCTACATCGGAGACTGCTATGCTGATGGCAGCAATCACCATTTGATATAATGCACTAGGCTGAGGAGAACCCACAAGACCCTGGGGTCAATCCTCAGAATCAAACCCAAACCAAACCAGATACCAAAGTCCATTTCCAAGGGCACAGACCTAATCAGTTGTTGAGGTAACAAAAGGCAATCAAGGGGAGAGATTTACTAAAATGCATTCACAGCAACATCTATCCTTTGTGCAGTGGGCCAGAAAGTCTGGTTTGACTCCCAGAACAGCCATCTTAGAAAAGCTCCCAGTGACACGAATTGCTTGACACATTATTCAGTGCAATGACTCTCAGGCGTGGCAGAACATTGCCATCACCTGGGGCGTTCTACCAAAATTGCCTAGGGGTTCCACATTCATTCTCGAGATCTGATGCAATTGGTCTGAGGAGCAGTCTGGACATTAGAAGCATGAGGCTTTCCAGATAAACTGAACATGCAGCCAAGGTTGAGAAAAACTGTTTTCCGGTTGTCTGGCTACAGCCAACCCAGGACTGTAATAAGAGGTCAGCTCTAGCTTATCTGAGGACGCTCAGAGAGCCACGACGGCTTGGTTTACAGGCCAGAATAAACATAGGTTACCTGCAACACCTCCTATACCCTCCCCCAGTAGCCACCAGCATCATCACAGAACGCCAGCCCCTCTTAGTCCATTCATTAAACATGATTACTCCCATACCATACCCGGCACTATAGGGAAACCCGGAGCTTCCGCTTACCAGAACTGGAGAAATGAGCAGTGCCTTGGTGGTCTGCATTTTTCAATCTGCAAGAAGAATGGGAAGAAAAAAACAAAACAAAACCGTAATTCCTATGAAAGCCCGGGTGTCTGCTTATCCTGGCAACCTCCTGTCGTCCCCATCCACCTCCAATCGTCCCCCCCAACCCTCTTCCTATACCCCAGCTAAGGAGGGCATTAGAGGTCAGAAGGACAGAGCAGATTCCGGGGTCAACCACTTTCTGCGCAGCGGGTCTGCAGAAGGACAGCAACCGAGATGGGAAGTAAAAGGAGGTGGCTCAGGCCCCAAGAGGGAAATGTTGCGAAAAAGGAATGGTCTCCCGGGAAGACTGGAGGCAGAAACTGGCAGACGTCGTGCAGGATCCTGCCCAAGTTACATTGCTGTCCCCTACTCTCCCCAGCGGCCGTTTATCGCTCATTACCGTTGGTAATTAACATTAATTGATAAGGCTTAAAGACTCTAGTCCTCCTTCCCTATCCCTGGAGGCAAATGGTGCTCCACGTGGCACAATCCAAGGCCTTGCGGACCCCTGTCTCCCGACCCCAAGTCACCTGCACTCCCACTCCCCTGCAGCCCCTGCTCGGCCCACTGCACACTCCCTGCTCAAGGTGACTGACTCACCTCCCAGCTTTAGCCCTTGGTCTGAGCGCTCAGCTCCCCGACCCACGTGTTCGGAGTCCCTTCACTCCCATTGGCCGTTATCTCCCCACGTTCCAATTGGCTGGCGTCATCAACTCCATCCTTCTTATTGGTCTTCTTCAGCTTCTTCCTCTCTCTCCACAGGAGCTTCGTGGCAATTCCCGCCTCCTTGCGGATAAAGGCGGGTTCTTTTTCCGAGATCGGAGTTACGATTGGTCGAATCCCGAAATGCTTGACCATAGAGTCGACGAGACTCAGAGAGGTTCTACAACCTTCAAGCACAAAATGGCGACCAAGGTGCAAGCGGAAGAAAAAAGCGTGGGAGTGACCAACCGGCCGCTTGACGCAAGCTGACACGTGATATGGGCTCCGGGCCTTCATTCGGCCGCTTGGACCTTGGGGCGCATTGTATGTTGGGCCTTGTAGTCCTGTCCGAGGACTCAAGGACCACCGACATCCCGCGAGATGTTGCTTCCTGGCCGGAGTGCCGACGCCTTTACAGTTTCTTCCACCATCGTGATTAGTAAAAATCCCCATTTTCGTCCAAGTATTAAGGCAGGTTGGAAAACTTCTAAGTAGTGAGCGTGCTCTTGTGAGCCTGTCAGTAGTCAACATGGACTCACAAATTGAATGGTTAAAGAAAAAAATAACAAAACACAATTAAAGCCAGGCTTTAATTTAACCCGAAATTTTGGCACTTGGCAGGTGCTTGGGAGACAGGTAAGTCAGGAGTTCAAGGCCTGACTAAGCTTCTTGAATTTAGGTCAAAAAACCAAGGTGGGGCCAGACAATTGTATTGGGAGTGGGGAGAACTCTTAAAACGAAAACAATAATTGGTAGAACGAAGCGTGCAAAGAATTCAGGTGGTGCATGCTTGTAATTCCAGACGACAGAAGGCTAAGGCAGGAAAACGGAGCACAAGCTCCAAACCAGTCTGGATTAAGTAGCAAAACTTTGCTTAAAACGACAAAACAATGCCGGGTGGTGGTTGCGCATGCCCTTTATCACAGTACTTGGGAGGCAGAGACAGGCGGATTTCTGAGTTCTAGGACAGCCAGGTCTACACAGAGAAACCCTGTCTTGAAAAACCAAAGAAACAACAAAACCACATGTGTATGCACACCAGCACAACGGGTAGGGACAGAAAAATAGCACTGCAGTAACCACTCAGCTATTATGAATTAGAAAACCTTCCTGGAAAGCAGTTTGGCAATACTTTTTATTTGAAATGCTATGAATGAGCCATCCTCTTTGACCCAGTAATTCTTGAGTAACTGGGAACCTTTAAATGCTCCACTCTCCTTGAGCCAGTATTAACACTTCTAGGAACCTGCACTAAATAAATAATGTCCTGCAAAGGTTCTGATAAAAAAGAATGAACATTAAAGAACTTTTGTTGTTGCTTCTGTTTTTTTGTTTGGTTTTGTCTTTTTGAGACAGGGTCCCTCTTTGTAGCCCTGGCTGTCCTGGAACTCACAGAGATCTCCCAGTCTCCCAATTGTTAGGATTAAAGGCATTTGCCACCATGTCCTGTGCAGAGCTTACTAAATGGGAAAACTAAATGTCACACCGATACTAAATGCTTAAATAAACAATACATATATATTTATATTTAAACATAAATATTTATATTTATATGTAAACATACATTTAAAGGTATATAGGTATTTTGCCTAAATGTGTCCCACAAATGTGCCTGATGCCCTCAGAGGCCAAAAGGGCATTGAATTCTATGGTACTAGAGTAAGAGATATTTGTGAGTCCCTTCGTGGGTGCTGATTCTCAAAGTCAAGTCCTATGGAAGAACGGGCAGTGCTTTTTTTTTTTTTTTTTTTTTTTTGGTTTTTCGAAACAGAGTTTCTCTGTGTAGCCCTGGCTGTCCTGGAACTCACTTTGTAGACCAGGCTGGCCTCGAACTCAGAAATCTGCCTCCCTCTGCCTCCTGAGTGCTGGGATTAAAGGCATGTGCCACCGCTGGAGAGATACAGGCAGTGCTCTTAACTGATGAGCCATCTCTTCAGCCCTAATTTATTTTATTTTAGTTTGGTACTGTATTTGAAAGTGCCAGTGTGACAATCAGAGGCCAACTTTGTTCACCCCTTCCACTGTAGCAGGATTTGCCGTGTAGCTTGCAAGGTAATTGCTCTGACCCATCTTACTAGCCCTAAATAAGAAAGGTATTGTAGTCCATTTATAAAAATAAGCAGGGTGCCGGGCGTGGTGGCGCACGCCTTTAATCCCAGCACTTGGGAGGCAGAGACAGGCGGATTTCTGAGTTCGAGGCCAGCCTGGTCTACAAAGTGAGTTCCAGGACAGCCAGGGCTATACAGAGAAACCCTGTCTCGAAAAACCAAAAAAAAAAAAAAAAAAAAAAAAAAGAACACTTGCTGCTCTTCCAGAGGACAGAAGTGTGGTTTCCAGCAACCATGTCAGACAGCTCGCAGCCCTTTGTAACACCATCTCCACCTGTAGAACACCCAAGACTCTTCTGTAGACACCCACACTCAGGCACACATGTCCACATGTAGACGCACAACCATACATGCTCTTACTGAAATCTTTAAAAATAAGCAAGAATAGCCGGGCGTGGTGGTGCACGCCTTTAATCCCAGCACTCGGGAGGCAGAGGCAGAGGCAGGCGGATTTCTGAGTTCGAGGCCAGCCTGGTCTACAGAGTGAGTTCCAGGACAGCCAGGGCTATACAGAGAAACCCTGTCTCAAAAACCATAAAAAAAAAAAAGCAAGAATAAACATGAGATAAAATCATGAGGATTTTCCTTTTTCTTTTTTCTTTCTTTCCTTTTTTCTTTTTTGAACGGGGTCTCACATAGCCTAGGGTGGCTTTCAATTCTATCCAGGTTCTGGTTGAACTCTTTTTTTTTTTTTTTTTAAAGAGATTTATTTATTTATTATATGTAAGTACACTGTAGCTGTCTTCAGACACTCCAGAAGAGGGCATCATATTTCATTATAGATGGTTGTGAGCCACCATGTGGTTGCTGGGATTTGAACTCTTGACCTTCAGAAGAGCAATCGGTGCCCTTAACCACTGAGCCATCTCTCCAGCCCCCTGGTTGAACTCTTAATCCTCCTGTCTCCAACCTCCAAGTTCTGGAATTACAGGCATGCACCATCATGCCCAGTTTAAGAATATTTTCAGGGCTATATTCGACAGGGTAGCGTAAGCTGCTGGTGGTCTCGTGTTGCCCACGGGCTGCAGAGATTCAAAGTTTCTAGTGCCCCTACGGGAATGAGCGTCTTTGATCTTTTCCGAGGCTTTTTCGGCTTTCCTGGACCTCGGAGCCACAGAGATCCTTTTTTTGGAGGGATGACTCGAGATGATGACGATGATGATGATGATGATGATGACGAAGCGGAGGAAGACAGAGGCACGTGGGGTCGAGAGAGCTATGCGTTTGATGGTTCTCAGCCTCCAGAGGAATTCGGTTTCAGCTTCAGCCCCAGAGGAGGGATGCGATTCCATGGCAACTTTGGCTTTGATGATCTAGTACGAGATTTTAATAGCATCTTCAGCGAGATGGGGGCCTGGACCTTGCCTTCCCACTCTCCTGAACTTCCAGGTCCTGAGTCAGAAACACCTGGTGAGAGACTTCGGGAGGGGCAGACACTACGAGACTCAATGCTTAAGTACCCAGATAGTCACCAACCCAGGATCTTTGAGGGGGTCTTGGAGAGTCATGCAAAAACCTGAATCCCCAAAACCAGCTCCAGATTGGGGGTCCCAGGGACCTTTTCATAGGTTGGATGATGCATGGCCTGCAAGTCCCCATTCCAGAGCCAAAGAGGACAAAGATCTTGACTCCCAGGTTTCCAAGGAAGGTCTGGGTCCACTTCTTCAACCCCAGCCCAAATCGTATTTCAAAAGCATCTCTGTGACCAAGATTACTAAGCCAGATGGGACAGTGGAGGAACACCCAATGTGGTAGACAGTGAGGGCCGGAGGGAGACCTCGGTGACACATCAAGAAGCCCATGACCGTTCCAGAAGTGATCCAGACTCTCAGAGATCTTCAGCTTTGGATGATCCCTTTTCCATTCTGGATTTGCTACTAGGACGTTGGTTTCGGTCCCTATAGCGTTCTTAAACTTCAGAAGCCTTCAGGTCCTTCCCACGCCCTTCCTGTTGCCCATTGCCAATAAGTTTAGCTCTGTCTGTCATCCCAGGGTCTTAAATGTGTGAAACAATTTATTGAGCTTATGCCAGTCTGTCATTCATCCAAATTGACCAATAAAGCCTTTATTTATGCTAAAAAAAGAATATTTTCATTTATTCTTTCTTTCTTTTTTTCCTCTCTTTCTTTCTGAGATGAGATGTTGCTATGTAACCCCAGCTGGCTAGGACCTTGCTATGCAGAATAAGCTTTTGTTGAAGTCAGAGTGATCCTGCTGCCCCTGTGTTCCCAGGGCTGAGATCACAGGTGTGATTTTATGGAGAAAATTTTCAGAGCTGGAGAGATGACACGGGGTTTAGAACACTAGGGGACCACAGTTTGGTTCCCAGCACCCAGATAGGGTGGCTCACAACAACTTGTAATTGGAGTTCTAGGGGACCCCATACCCTCTTCTGGACACCAAAGGGCACCTGCGCATACTCTGCCCCACCCCCACCCATACACACAATTAAAAACTGGGCTCCTGCTGGGCATGGTGGCGCAGGCCTTTAATCCCAGCACTCGGGAGGCAGAGGCAGGCAGATTTCTGAGTTTGAGGCCAGCCTGGTCTACAGAGTGAGTTCCAGGACAGCCAGGGCTACACAGAGAAATCCTGTCTCAAAAAACAAAACAAACAAACAAACAAAAAAACTGGGCTCCTGAGAGCTAAGCACGTAAAGGCCCTGACCACCAAGTTTTACAACCTAAGTTCCATTCCCAGGACCCACATAGAGGAATGAGCGGACCCCCCCCCCCAAGTCGTCCTCTACTTACTGGCTGGCATCTCCCACCCCCTAACCCCCTCACTCAGCTAGAACCCAATAAGTTAATAAATGTAACAAAACATTAAAACAATTCTGATACATTGTCTTTCTAGGTAGCCCTGGCTAGCCTGGAATTCCATATGTTGTCCAGGCTAGAATTGAACTTACAGAGCTCTACCTGATTCAGCCTCCTAAGAACTGGGATTAAAGCCATGGCTGCAATGTATGGCTAAAATTAAATGCAAAAGAGCCTCTTTAGCACAATAAGTAGTCCTTCAGTCTCATACAGTTCAATTTAAAAGAAAAGATGAGAGCCTGTGACGATGTCTCGCAGTTAAGAGCACCGGCTGTTCTTCCAAAAGACCCAGATTTGGTTCCCAGTACCCAAGTGACTGCTCCATAGTCTGTAACTCTAGAGAATATGACTCCCTTGTTCTGGCCTTAGGGCACTGCATGTATTTGGTACACATGCATTCCTGAACTAAAACACACATAAAATTAAAATGTTTAAACTGGCAAAATAAAAATTAAACATAAAGCCGGGTGTGGTGGCGCATGCCTTTAATCCCAGCACTTGGGAGGCAGAGGCAGAGGCAGAGGCAGGCGGATTTCTGAGTTTGAGGCCAGCCTGGTCTACAGAGTGAGTTCCAGGACAGCCAGGGCTATACAGAGAAACCCTGTCTCGAAAAAAAAAAATTAAACATAAGTTATTTTTTAAACACAGAGAAAAGACTCGTGATTTAAAGAAATATGAAATATGCAGAATGAGAAACTGGGTTTGTTGGTATCACTCTTCAAAGTAAACATTTGGGGAGGCAGAGATAACACTTTACTCTTTATTTTATGTACATTGGTGTTCTGCCTGATTGTGTATATGTGGAGGTGTCAGATCCTCTAGAACTAGAGGTATAGACAGTTGTGAGCTGCCACATGGGTGCTGGGAATTGAACCCAAGTCTTTTGAAAGAGCAGCCAGTGCCCTTAGCCACCGAGCCATCTCTGCAGCACATGTTTATTCTTATCTTATGTGTATGGATATGCTGCCTGCTTGACTACATACTATGAACGTGCAGTGCCCTGAGAGGCCAAAGATTGCATCAGGTACTCTGGAACTGGAGTTACAGACAGTTGGTAGCTCTCTGCCAGCACCCATAGGGCAGACAGTTAACATTGTCTCTAACAACAGTTCCAGAGGTGCTGAGAATTGAATCTGAGTCTTCTGGAAGAGCAGCCAGTGCTCTTAACTGCTGAGCCCCCTTTCCGAACTTCAAATTTTGTTTGTATATTTGTTGGTTTGTTTTTGAGCCAGGTCTGGCTGGTCTTGAACTCTCAGGGATCTGCCTGCCCCTCCCTCTGCTTCCTCAATGCTGGGATTAAATGCATACACCACCATACCTCACTTCAAAAAGAATTTAAAAATATTTATTTATTTATTTTTGATTTTTTGAGACAGGGTTTCTCTGTATAGCCCTGGCTGTCCTGGAACTCACTTTGTAGACCAGGCTGGCCTCGAACTCAGAAATCTGCCTGCCTCTGCCTCCCGAGTGCTGGGATTAAAGAAGCCACTCTCTCCACCCTGCCCTTCCTGTGTCTTTTGAGACAGGGCCTCACTGTGTACCGCGGCGACTCCTCTTGCTGTGGCATTACAGGTGTGGGAGCCGCTAAGTTTACGCCGAGTTTACCTGGACTCCCGAGCTGCTTTTGTTTCACTTCCGGGCAGCCTCCACTTTTGTCTTAGGAACCATTCGTTCTTCAGTGTGGATTGTGGTCACGTGTGGCAGCGAGGCTCGTGTGTGGGTTAGCCCTACCCTGTGCTCTGTAAGGATGGAACATAGCTTGGGCTCATTGTTTATCTATGGGTGTTCAGTGTAGCAGTGCTCTCTGTATTGGGGAGGGGTTTGAGGCAGGTTCTCATTTTGTATTCTGATCTAGGACTCACTCTATATCCCAGGCTGGTCTTGAACTCACAGAAATCCCCCTGCCTCATCTTTACAGGTGTGCATCACTACACTTAGATAACTCATTCTATTTCATTCAGAGCTGACACTCTGTATTATTATTATTATTATTATTATTATTATTATTATTATTATTATTATTTTTTCGAGACAGGATTTCTCTGTATAGCCCTGGCTGTCCTGGAACTCACTTTGTAGACCAGGCTGACCTCAAACTCAGAGATCCGCCTACCTCTGCCTCCGAAGTGCTGGGATTAAAGGCGGTTTATTTTTATTCTTCTAAGTTTAGTGAAGCTTGTTTTATGGCCCAATACATCTCCGGATTGATCCCTGTGTAACTGAGAACCTATGCTCTGCTGTTGGCTGCTGGTTTGTTCTCTAAGTGCATTAGTGATTTTTCTCACTGCTGACAGAATAACCAACAAAAACAGCCCGAGGAGAGACAAGTTAATTTCGGCTCACAGTTTGTGGGTACTGCCAATCACAACAGAGACAGCATGACCATAGCAGCTGCAGGTGGCTGGTCACATTGTATCAAGTCAAGCAGCAGGGAGTAGAATTGCCGAGGCCCCCTTTCTTCTTTTTGCTCAGTCGGGGATTCCCTTCTAGTGAATAGTACTGCTAACATTTAAGCTGGGTCTTCCCACCTAGAAACCTAATCTGGAATCTCTCTCACAAACATACCTAGGGGTTTGTCCCCTAAATGATTCCTGGTTTTCTTGAGTTGACAATCAATTGTAACTATCATCATCAAGTATCTATTAGGTCTTATTTTGCTTATTTGTTTGTTTGAGACAGCTCTGGCTGGCCTAAAGTTTGTCCCCTGGACCAGGCTGGCCTCAAACTTAGAGAGATTCTCTTGCCTCCCTCTCCAAAAGTATGGGAATCAAAGGTATGCACCACCACCCCTGGCTTCTATTGGGTCCTTATGGATAGTGTTATTCAAGCTTTCTACTGTCTTGTTGATTATCTACCTAGTAGTTAATCTGTAGTGGGGTACTGATGTCATATGGTGGTACACACTTCTAGTCATAGCTAGAAAGAGGCCGAGACAGGAGGATTACCAATCTAAGAATCCATGGCTAGCTTACCCAACACAATGAGACAACATAAACAGAAAGAACAGTTTCTCTGTGTAGCCTTGTCTGTCATGGAACTTACTTTGTAGATCAGGCTGGCCTTGAACTCACAAAGATCCTCCTGCTTCTACCTCCTGTGTTCTGGGGCTGGAGAGATGGCTCTTCATTTAGGAGAACCAGCTGCTCTTCCAGAGGACCAGGTTCAATTCCCACCACCGACACAGCCATTCAGAACTGTCTGTAACTTCAACTCCAGGGGACTCCACACCCTCATATAGAAATAAAAGTGCAGGCAAAACACTAATGCATATGAAATAATTTTTTTTTTTTTTGCAAAATGTAAACATAAAAAAAGAAAGAAAAGGAAAATAACTTACCAAAGCCATCCATCCCTTTCACAGGTGAGTCCCTGGGCTTGACCTCACTGCCAGGCATGAAAACAGTGAGCACCTTTATCCACAGAGCTGTCTGGCCACTCAAATGAAACCTTGAACTAGCTATGTAGATGAAGCTGGCTTTGAACTCTTGATCTTCCTATGGATTCTACCCAAGTAAAATTAAGTGTGTACTATCACACCTGGCTTCACAGTCTATTTTTTTCTTTTTTTAGGATTTATTTATTTTATATATGTGAGTACACTGTCACTGTCTGCAGGCACACTAGAAGAGGGCATCAGATCCCATTACAGATGGTTGTGAGCCACCGTGTGGTTGCTCGAAGTTGAACTCAGGACCTCTGGAAGAGCAGTCAGTGCTCTTAATCACTGAGCCAGCTCTCCAGCCCTCATACTCTATTCTTAAATACTATTATTAAATCAAAGTTCTTAGCCGGGCGTGGTGGCGCACGCCTTTAATCCCAGCACTTGGGAGGCAGAGGCAGGCGGATTTCTGAGTTTGAGGCCAGCCTGGTCTACAGAGTGAGTTCCAGGACAGCCAGGGCTATACAGAGAAACCCTGTCTCGGAAAAAAAAAAATCAAAGTTCTTATGTGTGTGGTGGTACACGCCTTTCAGCCCAGCACTCCAGAGGGAGAGGATGGAGAATCTTGGAGTTCAAGGCCAGCCTGGTCTACAGAGTAAATCCTAGGACAGCCAGGATTACACAGAGAAATCCTGTCTAGAAAAACCAGATAGATAGATAGATAGATAGGTAGATAGATAAATAGATAGATAGATAGATAGATTTCTTACCCTACCCCATTGTCTACTAACATTTCTTTCCACTGGATGCTTTGCTCTCGCTCTTAGTCCCTTACCCTTTACAACAGCGGTCTCAACTATCCTAATGCAGCAACCTTTTGACACAATGTCTCCTGTTATGATGACCCCACTCATGACTTTTCACTGCTACCCCAGAACTGTAATTTTGCTACCATTACGAATTGTAGCTGTTAATCCCAGCACTCGGGAGGCAGAGGCAAGGGGATTTCTGAGTTTGAGCCCAGCCTGGTCTACAAAGTGAGTTCCAGGACAGCCAGGGCTACACAGAGAAACCCTGTCTCGAAAAAAAAAAACAACAAACAAAACAAACAGAACAAAAAACAAAAACGAATTGTAATGTAAGTGTCTGATATGCAGGATATCTAATACGTGACCCCCGTGGAAGGGTCATTCAAACACCAAAGGAGTCGAGACCCACAGGTTGAGAACTGCCACTTTGCAGCCATGAGACTCACTCAACAGTTTTCTTTAGCTCTTGCTTGAAAGCTTGTCCCTATTTAATATGGCAGTCGTCCAACCTCTATTATCCCTAATCTTCTTACACTGCTTTTATTTATTTATTGTAAAAGGTAAGCTAGTTTTGGCTGGGAATGTAGTTTCGTTGATAGAATGCTTACCTAAGTACGCATGAAACCCTAGATTCAATACTCAGCACCTCGAGTACCGTGTGTGGTGACTCGCCACACCAGGAATTCAGTGGATCTGTAGAAGCAGAAGGTTCAAGGTTATCCAGGGCTATTTTTGAGGCCAGCTTGGGCTAGAGACCTTATCGCAAAGAAAAAAAAAAAGAAGGGTAAAGCGAGAATTCCTGGTTTCCTTGGAGATTCATTTGTGTCATTTGATGTTTTTCCGCAAACTCTCTCCCGAGAAGATGTTTTGCTGAAGCAGACATGTGAGAGGATGGTTTGCTGAGGACAGACATGAGGTGGTGTTTTTCTGGAGGCTGCCTGGTGAAAGGACATGTGATGGTTTGCCGGAGCTGATGCTTGAAAGGATACGTGATGTTGGGCAAGTGTATAGATAGAACCCACCACAGAGGACAGCGCTTTTTGCATTGGTTCACCTGCAACTCTTTGCTGGTCTTGGTTGGGCTTCGCTGAGGCTGCTCTTCACTGGCAATGCTCTTGCATCCGGAGGTCACCTTGCTCTCGTCCCTTGATCGTAGCTTGTCGTGACTTCATAGAGAGGAATGTACCAAACAACTTCGGGTTGTGTTCCAGCTGCTTCTTGCTGCTTCCGTGGATTCATGCCTATCCGTGGAGCCCTGAAGTTTCTTTCCGATCAAGCTGCCACCGTTGATTCATGTTTGGTGCTCTGCTAGTGGACTGGACTGCTGGCAAGGAAGATTGGAATCACCTTAAGGAATAATTTCTAGGGGTTGGGGGTTTAGCTCAGCGGTAGAGTGCTTGCCTAGCAAGGCCCGTTACCCTTCTTTCCCATACCTCTGGTGGGTGGTGGGCTAGAAGGGAGGTCAAAGCATTAAAGAACCATAATTAAAGTAGGTTTTGGAAAATCTAAGCCTGCAGAGAGGGCTGGAGAGATGGCTTCGTGGTTAAGAGCATTGACTGCTCTCCCAGAGGATCCAGCACCCACACTGTGGCTCACGAGATCTGAAATTCCAATTGCAGGGTATCTGATGCCCTCTTCTGGCCTCTGAAGGAATCAGGTACATGTGTGGTGTACAGACATCAACTAAAATACTGTGTGTGTGTGTGTGTGTGTGTGTTCACTTATTTTTATGTATAACTTTTTTTTTTTTTCAGATAAGGTTTCTCTGCGTAACCCTGGCTGTCTTGGAACTTGCTTTGTAAAGCAGACTTGTTTTGATTTTCAGAGATCCACCTGTCCCTGCCTCCTAAACTATGGAATTAAAGGCCTGTACCACTTTAACAGACTTTATGTGTAATTTTATTACTATATATATATATATATATATATATATATATATATATGGGAAGTTTTGCCTACATAAATGTCTATATATTACATGCATGTCTGGTGTCTGAGGAGGCCATTAAAAAGCATTGGGTCCCCTGGGACTTGAGTGACAGTGGTTAGAGCTGCCAGGTGGTTGCTTAGTGTCAAACAGTGTCCTCTGAGCCGGGCGTGGTGGCGCACGCCTTTAATCCCAGCACTCGGGAGGCAGAGACAGGCGGATTTCTGAGTTCGAGGCCAGCCTGGTCTACAAAGTGAGTTCCAGGACAGCCAGGGCTATACAGAGAAACCCTGTCTCGAAAAACCAAAAAAAAAAAAACAAAAAAAAAAAAAACAGTGTCCTCTGGAAAAGCCAGAGAGCTACTGAGCCTCTTTCCGGTTGTTGTTGTTTTTTTTAAAAGATTTTATTTATTTATTTATTTATTTATTTATTTATTATATAAGTACACTGTAGACACACAGGAAGAGGGCATCAGATCTCATTACAGATGGTTGTGAGCCACCGTGTGGTTGCTGGGACTTGAACTCATGACCTCTGGAAGGGCAGTCAGTGCTCTTAACCGCTGAGCCATCTCTCCAGCCCTCATTTGTTGTTTTTTTAATTAGCCCCATTCAGCACTCAGCAAAGAGCCATAGGCATGGTGATTGTTCAGTTTCCAACCCAGGACAAGTGGTGGAGGTGCCTATTTAATAGATCAATGTGGACCTGGGCCTCCAGGTTCTCCCAGCATCCCTCAGTGCTTACCTGTTAGAGGGTAGGGCTGACAAACTCTGTCCTCTGAACTTTCAAGCCCAGGGAAGAGCCCCTCCCCCACAGGCTCTTCCCTACACAATCCAGGCATTTTGGTTGCCTACCTTCTTTTGCTCCTTTTGTACTTCTGGCTGTTGTACTTGGTTCCGCTCTCTCCCTCCTCCTCTCCCCACATGGTTTAGCTTCATGACCATGTTTGCCTCTGGCTATGCTCTCCTACGGATCTATAAACTCCTCCGCCATCCCTAGGAGCAGTCATGTCCTTTACTTCCATCTTTCTTTCTTTCTTTCTTTCTTTCTTTCTTTCTTTCTTTCTTTCTTTCTTTCTTGTTTTATTTTTTTCGAGACAGGGTTTCTCTGTATAACCTTGGCTGTCCTGGAGCTCACTTTGTAGACTAGGTTGGCCTCGAACTCAGAAATCCACCTGCCTCTGCCTCCCAAGTGCTGAGATTAAAGGTGTGCACCACCACACCCGGCTCTTTCTCTTTCTTTCTTTCTTTCTTTCTTTCTTTCTTTCTTTCTTTCTTTCTTTCTTTCTTTCTCTCATTCAACAATGGTCCCTCCTTCCAGTCTGCAGTATTCTTTCACTCAGAGCTGCCTGTAGCTTCTAGCGTGGCCATCTATACAGCAAACAAACACGGTTTCTTGTAGTGTTTGCCATTTGTCCTGTTGAGCACGCTTACTTTTTAAGCTGCTCAAGGGTAGGATTGTTTCCTGTTGTTCACAGCAGTGCTTAAAATAGCCTCTGGCACAGGCGAGGTGCTCACTCAGCAAATACCAACTGAAAGAACAAATTCATGCCCTCACTCTAAGGATTAAGATCCTGCCGCTTTGTAATCAGCACTCTGACTTCATCTTTGGGCACAGCAGAAGTTTTGTTGGGTGGGTTTCCTCATCACGTGGGTGGCCCTCCCTTCCCTGCTTGGTGTGTCTGGCTGTGAATTACTAGGTATGTCTATTCTCACAGGCCTTTGCAAGGCTGACATTCTGTACAGGTGTTCCTCTCACCCGGAACAGCTTTTCTCTGCAGAGAAGCCTAGAAATGTCAGACACCCTTTGAGGCCTAGATTGAGCGCCAATACCCCTGAAATGCCTACTCCGGCCGGATACCTGAGACAGGTGCAGCCCAGCAGCCATTGCAATGAACTGTACCGAAGTGACTATGCCTCTTAGTGTGTTTGATCTCATGTGCACGACAGCTCTTCCAGAGGTCCTGAGTATAAGTCCCAGCAAGCACATGGTGGCTCACAACCATCTGTAATGGGATCTGATGCCCTCTTCTGGTGTGTCTGAAGTGAAGACATTGACAGTGTACTTACATAAAATAAATAAATCTTAAAAAAAAAAAAAAGATGCTGGGCGTGGTGGCCTACGCCTTTAATCCCAGCACTCGGGAGGCAGAGGCAGGTGGATTTCTGAGTTCGAAGCCAGCCTGGTCTACAAAAGTGAGTTCCAGGACAGCCAGGGCTATACAGAGAAGCCGTGTCTCGAAAAAACAAAAAACAAAAAACAACAAACAAACAAACAAACAAACGGTAAAGAGGAATGCAGGAGGATCGCAACTTCCCCACTTGTACCTTGCTGGAGCAACCTCTAGAGGGCAGCCTCATACCGTGCTTGCCTTCCCTATCAGTCCCTCTGGATGGATGGATGGTTGCATGAATTGGTGGGTGGATGGTTGGGCAGATGAATGGACAAGTCAGTGGGGTGGGTACAGTCCACTTGGGTTTGGGAGTTAGAAAATTCTGGGAATGGAATCTAATCCAGCTACCTTAGGAATGGCAACACTATTTATTGACCCACTCCTAAAAAAACTTGTGTATAAGCTACATTGCACACGGGATGTGAGTGTGTCTTACTTATTTAGAAGTGTCAAGCCATGCTGGGGTGCCCACAAGGAGCAGAATTGAGTTAAACTGCAGACTCCCACCAGAGGCCTCTGAGGCTTGAGTTGATCTCCTCCTCCCAGGAGGACAACAGCCAAACGTCCAGTATTTGGCGACACAGACTCTGCCCTCTCAGGCATCTTCCTTGACTTCAGGCTGAGGTTGGGAGTGATATTAACAAGGACTCTAACGCCACGGAGAGATGGAGGGGGCTCTGTCACCTGGAACTCCTGGCTCAGGAGGTGGGATGGAGGACGCATGAGAACAGAGCTGCTCCTCCAGGTTTCCACACTCACCTGTCCTCTCTTCTTCCAAATGAGAAGATGATGCGCCATGAAGAGCCCAGCAGATGCCAACACCTCAATGTTAGACCTATCAGTCCATAAAACGGAAACTGAAATGCTTTCTGGGTTTGTTTGTTTTTGTTTTTGGAAGTGCTGGGTGAAACCAGAGTTTTCTTTTCTTTTTTTTTTTCTTATGGTTTTTTCGAGACAGGGTTTCTCTGTATAGCCCTGGCTGTCCTGGAACTCACTCTGTAGACCAGGCTGGCCTCGAACTCAGAAATCCGCCTGCCTCTGCCTCCCGAGTGCTGGGATTAAAGGCATGTGCCACCACGCCCGGCGACTTCTTTTCTTAAACAAAACAAAACAAAACAAAACAAAACAAAACAAAACAAAACAAAACCAGGGGCTGGAGAGATGGCTCAATGGTTAAGAGCACCGACTGCTCTTCCAGAGGTCCTGAGTTCAATTCCTAGCAACCAGATGGTGGCTCACAACCATCTGTAATGGGATCTGATGCCCTCTTCTGGTGTGTCTGAAGAGAGTGACTGTATACCTAAATAAATAATAAGTAAATCTTTAAAAAAAAAGCCAATATCAAGAGATCCAGGGAGATGTTTCAGTGGGTTAAGCGTTTATAGTTCAAGCAAGAACAACTGAGTTCAAGTCTTCAGCGCCCATATAAAAAGCTACAAGCCAGGCATGGAAAGGCTCAGTTGTCAGCTCACTAGGAGGTAGATGCAGGAGAGTCCCATGGATTTTCTCGCCAGCAATTTCAGCTGATCGGTGAACTTGTCTCAGTGAGAAAACTTCTCTCAAAACATCAGGTGAAGAGTCCCAGGAGTTGGCTCAGTGGGTACCATGCTTCCCATAAATGCACGAGGACTGGACTCTGGATTCCTGCATCCATGTAAATACCAGATGGATTCTGGAGTCAACCTCTAATCCTAGTGCTTAGAAAGTACAGATGGTGATCCCTGGAGCAAATCAGCTTGCTAGACTAGCCAATTGCCAAGATCTGGGTTCAACACACACACACACACACACACACACACACACACACACACACACACAGAGCAAAATGAGACTGAATGGGGAGAGAAAAATACATGGCCCATCTTTCAAGCCTTACAGCACCCACTGGGCATTACCACCTCTACCTTACACATGAAGTGATTGGCATTTCCATGAGGGTCCTAAGATGGCCACTGTAAATCTGCCCCTGTGACAAACCCTTTGCCTGTATTATCTTTTGTTTTGTCTTCTTGGTAACCCTCAGAAGCAATAGGTCTTATGGGTTCACCTTCCAGAGAAGGACACTTAAGTGCAGACAGTCTAAGTAAATGAAGAAATTGGAGTCAGGATTCAAGGCTGTCTGACTTCAAAGCCAGAGCTCCCATCTCAGCATAATATCGTCTCTCTTCTCTTCTCTTCTCTTCTCTTCTCTTCTCTTCTCTTCTCTTCTCTTCTCTTCTCTTCTCTTCTCTTCTCTTCTCTCTTCTTCTTTCTTTCTTTCTTTCTTTCTTTCTCTTTTTTCTTCTTATTTATTTATTTATTTATTTATTTATTTATTTTTTCTGAGAAAGGGTTTCTCTGTGCAGCCCTGGCTGTCCTGGAACTCACTCTGTAGACGAGGCTGGCCTTGAACTCAGAAATCTGCCTGCCTCTGCCTCCCAAGTGCTGGGATTAAAGGTGTGCACCACCATGCCCAGCTTTCTTTCTTTTTTTAAAGGTTTATTTTTTTTGCATGGGTATTTTGCTGCATGCATAATATGCACATCCCCTGGATCCAATTGTAAGCTGCCATGTGAGTGCTGGGAATCGAACCCCAGTCCCCTAGAGGAATAGCCAGAGCTCCCAACCACTGAGCCATCTCTCCAGGCCCCAACACCCTCTTTCTAAGTGGCCTGCCCAGTTGAATTTACTGGATGCTCACAAGATGCATGCTAGAGGCTGGTGTGAGGTGCACACTTGTAATCTCAGTGCTGGGGTGATGATGGCACAGAAGCAAGAGGACCTCAGTATAGACCCTGCCCTTTCTCCAGGAAAAGAACATAAGAGAAGAAACAGTCACATAGAAACTGGCCAGAGTGGCACACTGTGTATCCTGTTATCCAGAGCCAATAGGGTTAGAAGCTCAAGGTTATTCTTGGCTACAGAGTGCATACAAAGCCAGTCTGGAATTCCTGTAAACCTTTCTAAAAACTCATACAAAAACAAATCTGGCTAAGAACCAGTGGCTGGGAAAGTCACAGACACTGCCACTTTTTTTTTTTTTTTAAGGGACAAATTCTCAAACTGTCTTCTACTTATTCTTATACCCATAGACTAGTGAATTTCTATTTTAAAGGTGCCTTCAGACCCACCAGTAGCCAATTCCTGTCTCCATGCTACTTAACTTTTTGGCTAAATGGGAGCAGAAAGAACTATAAAACCACCCAGAAGGACAGAATGGAGGTCAGGGGAGAGGTGTGGTTCTGGATGAGATGCAGTGAGACTTCCCAGGTATTTGGGGAGGAGCTGAGATCTGACCTTTCCAGGATCTCTTTATGAAGCTATACCCTCATCCAAGGGTAAGCTGGACAGGGCTGGAGAGACAGATCCACCTCAGAGGTTGAATGCTTCTTGTTTTCCAGAGGATAGGCTTGGCTTGGTTCTCAGCATCTATGATAGGTGGCTTACACTACCTGTAACTCTGGATGCTGGCTCCCAAGTGTGCTTGCATTTGTATAGGCACCCCTGACACACATACACATGAATAAAAAGAAAGTAAAATCTTGATGTTTGGAGGTAAGTTATAGCCTCTAGTGGCTGGGGTGTATTTCCAGCCCTAACATAAACTCTGTCTTTTAAGTAAGCTGGAAAGGTCAGACCACAGGCAGAGAGTTGAGCTTGAGCATGAGCTTGAGGCATGGTGTGGGGTGTGAGGTGTTCTGGTGAAGCTGCTCTTATCTTCAGGGACATGGAAGAGCAGCTGCCACTTGCAGGCAATTTCCTGGACTAGGAACTTCATTGGGGAGAAGATAAAGGTTGAGTGGAAAGACAATATCCTTAGGCTCCACATCCACTTCTCCCATCCTTCTACAACTGGGTCCACACTTTCCCTAGATGGTGCTGAAGCCCTCCACCTCACAGCCCAGCCTCTCCCTAAGCCTCTGCCTTCTTATTTATAGAACTCGATTATGATTAATGTTCAACACGCATTTAAGTGTTTAAGTGACCAGTACCTGAATGCCTCTTTTGGGGGAGGTAGAAGCAGGAGGCTACCTTTGGCTGCATAGCAAGTTCAAGACCATCCTGAGCTATGTGGGCACAGATAGGGAGGACAAGAGACTAGGGTTGAAGACTAGGTGGTTACTCAATTGAGCAGAAGCCAACATGCTCAACAGGTCCCTCCGTGCTCAGGAGCCTTAGAAGGAATGTCTAAATGGATGATGCAGACAGTTATAATTTTAGAGAAAGTATTGGCATGGGCAGAAGCTAGTCAGTTTAAAAAGGCTAGGAAGCAATTTGTCAGCCCAAAGCCCTGGAAACTTGCATGTAGTAGTTTAGAACCACGGGACATTCCAGGGAACAGTTGCACACCATGAGACCCTGAGGCTGGATGCAAAATACCGACCCAGTGAAATGTATCTGCTGTTTGCACTGATCAAACTGGTATAGCAACTTCTGTGAGGAGAAATTTCCCCAGGGTACACGTCATCCCACCACACAGGCTCTCCCCAGCCCACCCGCAGGCTAGAAGTCACCCACCCCACATCTTCTTCCTGTCTGCCACCCTGATTTCTACCCTGATGATCACTGACTGGTCCTCTGAAACTGTAAGCAAGCCCCTAATTAAATGCACGGTGTGTCTGGTCATAGCAATGGAACAGTGACTGACAAAGCACCCTTGACTTGTGTCATTGTTTCCTGGCTTATATTGCTACCTCCTGTTTGGTGTGTGTATTTAAGACCCATTTAGATAGTCCATACTGGTGTTGAGAGAAGAGGCAGTACTCTTGCCCAGAATATACAAAGCCCTAGATTCAAACCCCAGCAACACAGAAATAAGCAATAGGTGTGTGGCCACAAGTTCATAGTCCAAGGACACGATGTCAGACCAGGCAGGGTTATAAGACTCTGTCTGGAAAAACTGCAAAATGATTAACACCTGGGCTGGAGCGATGGCTCAGCAGTTAAAGGCACTTGCTGCTCTCCCAGAGCTTCAGACTCCCTCCCCAGCACCCGCACTGGTGGTACTGGGTAGCTCACAACTGCTGTTAACTCCATTTACATAGGAGCTCCCTGTCTCTTTGCCATCTCTTCTCTTTATCTCAGAAGAATAATTCTGTATGTACTCAGGAACCACCACTTCAAGTCAGGAAGACGCTCCTGTATTAACTGGGCACGGAGATCAAGCTTGCAATGCTAGCCTTTGCAAGAAAAGGAAACTGAGGCAAGAGGATTGCCATTGGCTTCCAGGCCAGGGGACAGGCTGCAGATCCCAGCCCATCATAGGTTACAGCTAGACCATTTCAAGAAACACACACACACACACACACACATCCCCTCCTTCATTAATGCAATGACTCTTCAGGTCCAAAGATCTTTATTTTCTCTGGGCTCTGAAGTTTATGAATGGCTAGCTATCTTCTTTCCCCATTCCATTTGGAGACCAAAAATCTGAGGTGCTCCGTTGGCAGTGTGAATGTCTCCATTAATTTTGTGGCTCTCTAAGGGCAAGGACTCTTTATCTTTCTAAATCCTGGCCTGGTAGAATTGCACACTGTGGGTGCTTAATCCCTGTTTTGACTGACTGGGTAAATAACACACTTAGTCCTCTAGAGTGCTGATAACAATAGACATAGTGGACTGGATCTCTTTTTACCGTGTTCCCTAGGACTTGTGGGCTGTAACTTTTATTGGCTACATCCATCTCCACAGAATAAAAATTCCCCAGCCGAGCAGTGATGGCACACCCCAACAGTTGGGAGGCAGAGACAGGTGGATTTCTGAGTTCAAGGCCAGCCTGGTCTACAAAGTGAGTTCCAGGACAGCTAGGGCTATACAAAGAAACCCTGTCTCGAAAAAACAAAACCAAAAAAAAAAAAAGAAATTCCAATAGAGACCACTCATGCTCCTGGCCAAATGGTGGCTACCACTGACTACCTTGACCCCTCAATCTTTTTTTTTTTTTTTTGTTATGAATCCTTGGACCAGAGAGAAGCAGGGACTGAGTAAGTGTGACTGACCAGAGCGAGCGGGGCCGACCTGGAGGGCCCCTCCCCCCCCCCACCAGAGCTAGCAGGGTTGACCTGACCCAGGAGAGGAAAAAAAAAGACGGGTTTTGTTTTTGTTTTGTTTTTTTGAGACAGGGTTTCTCTGTGTAGCCCTGGCTGTCCTGGAACTCACTTTGTAGACCAGGCTGGCCTCGAACTCAGAAATTCGCCTGCCTCTACCTCCTAAGTGCTGGGATTACGAATTTGTTTTATACCCATCCAAAAAAGGCTTATTAACACCTCAGCTGTTTTTTCTATAGCAGTGTGTGTGTGTGTGAACTCTGTTGCTGCTGACCCCAGAAGCCCCCAGGGTGGCAGGGCAGAGAGTGGATAATCCACCAGAAAATAGCCTCTTGCATCACGCTCTTCTCCATGGCTCCTCTCAAGTGCTTAATTAAGAGCTGACTACTACAAACTAAAATGGAACTGCAGTGTTGAGAACTGTCCAGGGAGCTACAGTGATTCTGCAGGGATGATGGAGCCATTTTCATTTGCCATACCATTTCCTCTGTGGAATGGAGTTCCTGGGGCATCAGGTCCTTTGGAGGACAAAAGGTCCGTAGAGTGTCTCTTATTAAGGAGTTTCATTTAATTTCATCATGGAGAAATCAGAGCAAGGAGCTGTCATAAAAACAGTTGTCTAGCTGTCGTCCAATCTGCCTACAGCCCACGTGGAGCTAAGAGCAGCTATAAACACAGGCTAACATGAAACCATGTTTTCTCACTCCTTGTAATTTAATAAGTAGGTCTTGAGTATGAACAATATCAATCTGTGGAGAGCTTTTGGGGCCACTTGGCAGGGATCTGACACTGGGGCAGGACAAGGAGGTGAGTTCAGGCAGGAGTCTAATTTTAGGCTAGACCAAAGAAGCTTCAGGCAAGAACCTGATTCTGGACTAGGACAGGGGTATCTTGGTCTTCCTGATGAAGCCTTAGAAAGTGATCAATGGACTTACTCCTGTTTGCCTTGCTGGTTTGTCTGTTTGTGTTTATTGTATTGCTTCTTTCTCAACCTAGAACTGCCCTTATTATCGGCATGTCATTAAAATGGTATAAAAAAGCAGATTGGGGAAAAAAATAAACCCTCCTCAGAACTGGCTGGGGTCATGCTGCAATATTGTCTTTAATCCTCACTCCTGACCCAGAGAGAATACCTGCTGACTTTGCTGGCTTGGCCATAAATCACAATGCAGTCTCAGTGTCAGGGTTGCTGCAGAGCCTGTCTTCTCTGGGGAAGAAACCCTGAGGGCTGCCATGCTCTGGTAGATGGCCTCACAGCCATGCATACATTCAAGTACAACCTGGGTGTCCCCAAAGGGCAGGGATGGAAAAGGAACCAGGAAGGACTTAAATTTGTATAAAGTAAGCAATAAGATTGGCTGAAGACTGGAAAAGGCTCTAACTCTAGTTCCTGGAGGATTTGGGTCACCAGATTGGCATCCTGCCCCCTCTTAAAATTTAATCAATTTATTCATCTGTGTGCACAAGCATAAAGGCCAGGAGAGAGTGTCAAAGCTTCAGGAGCTGGAGTTTGAAATGGTTATAAGCCGCCCACATGCGTTCTGAAACTGAGGTCCTCCTAACCACTGAAACATCTCTCCAGTCCTTTACTGTTTATAGAATGTGTTGGTTCACAAATTACAGCACTCGGGAAGGGAGGAAAGGGACAGGACAGCCAGGGCTACATAGAAAAGGTCTTGGAAAAAAGAACGTCCTTGAAGAGGAAATTATTTTTTAAAAGATTTATTTATGATATGTAAGTATACAGTAGCTGTCTTCAGACACCTCAGAAGAAGGCATCAGATCACATTAAAGATGGTTGTGAGCCACCATGTAGTTGCTGGGATTTGAACTCAGGAGCTTAAGAGCAGCAGTCAGTGCTCTTAACCGCTGAGCCATTTCTCCAGCCCCGGAAATTATTTTTAATATCAAAAGTTATAAAGACTCATTCTTACATTCATCCAAACTCAATTAGCTATGGAGAAAGCTGCTAGCCTACATACTTCCTAACAATTTTTTTTTTTAAGATTTATTTTATGTAAGTACACTGTAGATAGAAGAGGGAGTCAGATCCTGTTACAGATAGTTGTGAGCTACCATGTGGTTGCTGGATTTGAACAGTCAGAAGAACAGTCAGTACTCGATGCTGTGAATCTCAGCAGGTACCTTCATCCTGGGCACTGGAGATGACAAGCTGAGAGTCTGGTTGTGACAAGGTGGCAGCTGCTGTTTTCAATTTCATCCTACAGACAGCTTTGCAGGCAGCAGTTGTGTGAACCCCTAATGATTTCTGGCTAGGCAGCCTTCTCTGGTAGGAACCACTCTCCAGTAGGAATCTGGCCCAGCACAGACTTGCAGGCTGGAGCGCTTAGGCAGGGACAAGGACAGGAACCATGTTCTTGGAGATCCATCTCTTGGTTGCTGGGATGGTCTTCACACAAAATGGACAATACAAATCTTGAGGGTCCTGCTAGTGAAAGGATGAAAGTCAGTACCAATGTGTGCTTCACATCATGCCCACCATATTCTGTCTGGTTCTGTCTGGCATAAGGAACTCAAGATATATATATATATATATATATATATGAACATATTCACATATATATATATGCAGAAGATCCCTGGGGCTTCCTCTTTTCCCAGGACTGAAACAGCTTACTATTGCCAAAACAGTCAATATAGCTCTGGAAGGGGCACCAGGCAGGCCATACCTCCTCTACTGGCATTGGGTGGAGTCCCTGAGCCATGCTGATGGAAAGCCCCTTCCTTCTCAACAGGCTACCCCAGCCCTGGGCTCAGAAAAGGTTAAGTGCCAGCTAACCCCTGTAGCTGTCAAATTGATCTCTCCCATGACTTGCAACAGGAATGGAGACCTTATATCTGAGCAACAGTCTCACAAACCAAATACATACCCTGCAATGAAGACTTCTTTTCATACCTAGAGGAATAAAAAAGGATTTCACTGAATGAAAAACTAGCAAGCCAGACAGAACATCAGCTGTTTTCTAGTAGATATGTTGTGACCTTCAGTGTTCCCTCTGACTATGTAGAGATTGTCTGCCTGAGTGCTGGGATTAAAGGTGCATGCTGCTATGCCTGGCTATCTTTAGAGAGTGCTTACCAGTCTTTTGGCTTTTTTGTTAGAATCGGCTGCTGTTGTGTTACAGAGCTCCAGACTGTTGGCTTACAGGACAAGTGTAGGTCTGTCCTAGTCTGCTTTGTCTGAGGCAGTCTCGTTTGCCCAGGCTAGCCTCATATCTCACCTTGGGAACACTGGGATTACTGTGGTGTTATAGTATCTATCTTAAGGCAAGTTCTGAGAACTCACAAAACTCAGTCCTTTCTCCAGCTCAATCGTTAAGGCAGCTCAGTGGTCACTGTTGCCCTAAGCATCCTGGGCAGTGGGAAGCATGGACAGCCACCTGGACATGCCATATGTACACACACATACACACACACACACACACACACACACACACACACACACACACACGATTGCTGTGCCAAAACGAGAAAAGTTCCCCTAAATCACGTCTCAGTCCAGCTGACTGGTTTGCTAGATATTTACTACATCCATAACTCTTCCACTAGTGCCCCCAACCCCCAATCGCTTACAACCTCCCTAGCACACACACATGCATCAGACACAGTGAGGGAAAGGGATATTGGCAATGGCCTTGTTTTGGTTTTTGAATAGTCTCTTAAACAAAAACAAAAGCTCTGGGCCGAGCGTGGTCGCACATCTTTAATCCCAGCACTTGGGAGGCAGAGGCAGAGGCAGATGGATTTCTGAGTTTGAGGCCAGCCTGGTCTAACAAAGTGAGTTCCAGGACAGCCAGGGCTACACAGAGAAACCCTGTCTCAAAAGCAGAGGCACGATTTTGCCAGCTGGAGGTAGATTATGGGATTGTGTGACTCTGGCATTCTGGGGATTGTTTAGAGGGTGCCTGGTCTGGATAAGTTTTGTCTGTGCATGTTGGTTGTTGGTCACAATGTTAAAAAGTCATGTGCAAATATATAAGTAGACGAAATTAAGACACCTTGATCAAACTTGCCAAGAACACGATGTACCTAATCAGCATACCACCATCATCTCCTTTCCAACCCCTGACTTTATTTTGGGATCTCTTTCCTATCTGTTTTTCTCTAGTCTTAGGGGTTTGAAAGAGAAGAAAGGTGTTGAGAATACCTACAGAGTGGCTAACACTGGCTACACCTTCCAATTTACCACAGGAAAGTTATCTTACCACAATATTTGTGTTTATAAAAGACCATGGTTATAGTGCTTGGGGTAAGAGCTCTGCGTGGCAGACTCCTTGGGGCCACGGGACTCTCAGCTCACCAGCTCCTTGAGGTGAAGAGACTTCTGGCTCAGCAGCTCCTTGAGGTGACAGGACTTCCGGCTCAGCAGCTCCTTGAGGTGACAGGACTTCCGGCTCAGCAGCTCCTTGAGGTGACAGGACTTCCGGCTCAGCAGCTCCTTGAGGTGACAGGACTTCCGGCTCAGCAGCTCCTTGAGGTGACAGGACTTCCGGCTCAGCAGCTCCTTGAGGTGAAGAGGAGTCTTTGTTACCTAGGGAGCTCTGCAGCGTCTTGTTCTCATCCTTCAGGAGGTAAGGGGCAAAGGTTTTTATGTTGAAGGACAGCAACAATGGTGGCATTGGCCAAGCAAATATTAAGTGAATCTATCTGAATTTCCCTATATGAACAGAATTTGTACGTTAAAGTTTTTATTATTTTTCCTGGGCAAAAACTTTTCCTTTCCAAATACAAAAACTCAACTGCAGGTTATTTATCTAAGCTAGTTAAGGCAACCCTAGCATGCACAAAACTCCCTAGACTCAGAGTACACTACCACATAAAGGAAGCATGGCAGTGGACAGATGTAATCAACACCGGGGAGATGGAGCCCATAGCAAAGGTTAGTTATCCTCTGCTTACAAAAATTTGAGGCCAGTTTGGGCTACCTATGATACTTGTGAGATACTGTCTTAGAAAAACCAAACCCGGGGCTGGAGCTATGGCTCAGCACTGACTGCTCTTCCTAAGGTCATGAGTTCAAATCCCAGCAACCACATGGTGGCTCACAGCCATCCATAATGAGATCTTCTGGTGTCTGAAGACAGCTACAGTGTACTCATGTATAATAAATAAATCTTTTTTAAAAGGGGGGGGGGCTGGAAAGATGGCTCAGCGGTTAAGTGCACTGACTGCTCTTCTGAAGGTCATGAGTTCAAACCCCAGCAACCATATGGTGGCTTACAACCATCCGTAATGAAATCTTACTTCCTCTTCTGGAAGAGCCTGAAGACAGCTACAGAATACTTATATAATAAATAATTAAATCTTTAAAATGTTAAAAAAAAAGAAAAACCAAACCTCAAGATTGTCTGAAACTAGAAAACAGGATTAATCTTTGCTTATGAGTAACTGAAATAAGTAATAGAAAGCCCCTTCTATTATTCAACTTCCTGCTTTATGATCATACCTTTGTGCACCTCTCTCTAATCTCTCTGTAGAGGTTGGGCCGGGTTCTTAATGAAGACTCATGATATTTAAAATACATTTTAAATATCATGGCCATTAGCTAGGCTCTTCGGACTACAAACATAAGATAAAACATTTATTCTAGCCTACATTGCACCACCTGGCTGCCTACCTCTGCTCACGCACCATGAGTGCATCTCTTTCCTAGGCAAATAAATCTCCCACCTGGCTCCCTCCCCGAATTTTCTCCTCCTGTATATCCTATCTTCTTTCTATATCCTGTCTAACCTGTAGGCCAGAGGCTTTTTAATTGACAACACATTCTTTCTAAATCTTTTTGTTTTGGGGTTTTTTTGGGTTTTTTTTTTTTCATACCCCAGGATTGGCCTCAAATTTATTTGTGCCTTGCTCCGCTGCCCCCAGCAGCCAGGTTTACAAACATGCATTTACCATGCCCATCCCTTCCCACTGGAATCTTTCAGGATTTTCTTCCTCCTCCCTTCCACACTTACAGAGATTTGGTCTTTTAGTCTCTCCTGCAAAATCTTGCAATTGCTGAGGTGTTCTGACAGGATAGAGTTCTCCTTCTGTCAAGGATAAGATATTAGGATTTGAATTGGTGGGGGGGGGGTTGAGACAGGGTTTCTCTGTGTAGCCCTGGCTGGCCTCGAACTCAGAAATCCGCCTGCCTCTGCCTCCCAAGTGCTGGGATTAAAGGTGTGCACCTCCACGCCTGCCCACATTTTTTTTTTTTTTTTTGGAGACAAAGTCTCATTCTGTATCCTAGACTGGGCTCAAATTTGATATGATCGCATACGCATAGACACACAACCATCTTTTAGATGGCAGAGTCAATGTCATCTTAGAGAGTAAATGAAACACCAAGATGACAGCTATCTTTTTTTGTTTTTGTTTTTGTTTTTGTTTTTATTTTTGTATTTGGGGACAGGGTTTCTCTGAAAAGCCCTGGCTGTCCTGGCACTCACTTTGTTGACCAGGCTGGCCTTGAACTCAGAAATCTGCCTGCTGCTGCCTCTGGAGTGCTGGGATAAAAGGCCCACGCCCAGAGGTGACAGCTATATTAACACCTTATCCTTTTCTCATGGAGTCAGACCCTCCAGGCTTTCAACTCCAGCTCACACTCACATAACAATGTAAAAATGGTCAACTGTAACAACATGCCTTTAGCTCCTCCTGCTTCTTCAATGCTGCAGCTTCCTTCTCCTTCAACATTTCCACTGTCTGCTCCAGCGTCTTCCAGTGCTGCTTCTGCACAGAAAGGGACTTTAGGAACACTGCTGGGACACGACACAGCAGGAGCGAGTACACTCACAAGCACACATGCACACACTCATACACACACACCTGCTGAACTCAGTGAGCAGGCAGGATGCAAAGAGGTAAAGTCTTATTTGTTAAATAAGATCATGACATGTATAACCTCGTAACATGCCTTGCACACACCTTTTGAATCCCAGGACTAAAGAAGCCAAGACGGGAGAAAAAAAACTGCTGAGTTCTGGGCTGTCCGGGTGAGGTATCTCAGAGTAGTAGAGGGAGCAGAGGCTCCTTCTGACCTTTCCTCAGAGCCACAGAAGAAAGCAGTGCATTCTCACAGAAATGTTTCCTGAGTTTACCTCTTCGGTTAAACTGAGCGTGAGCTGCTTGTTTTCCTTCTTGAGCCGTTCCAACTGCCCTGTCTTTTCTAGACCTTTCACAAAAAGCTGTTCCATTTTTTTTCCTTGAGTTGCCAGCTGGGTCTAAAGCAAGAGAGAATTCAACAGAAAGACATAAAGGAAAACTAGAGAACCATCATTAGATTCTAATGTACAGGGATGGAAGGCATTACCCTAACATCTCTCAATTGCAAGGAACTACTTCCCTCAATGAGCAACTGTCAATGTATTCTTCTTAAATAAATATTTGTCTTCTCCCTACATATAGAGCAGTTCTGCTTAATCTAGATTTCTGAGTAAGACTTTGCTTGAAAAAATTTCTAATAAAATTATTTTTTTGGTTTTTCTCTTTTTTTTTTTTAAGATTTATTTATTTAAGTACACTGTAGCTGTCTTCAGACACTCCAGAAGAGGGTATCATAACTCTAACGGATGGTTGTGAGCCACCATGTGGATGCTGGGATTTGAACTCCGGACCTTCAGCTGAGCCATCTCGCCAGCCCCTTTTTTGGTTTTTCAAGACAGGGGTTCTCTATATAGCCCTTGCTGTCCTGGAACTCACTTTGTAGACCAGGCTTACCTAGGAAATCAAATCCGCTGACACACCCACTATAGATGATTGTGAGCTACCATGTGGTTGCTCAGGGCCTCTAGAAGACCAGTCCGTGCTCTTAAACTCTGAACCACCTCTCCAAGCACCCCCACACACCCCCAGTCATTTCTAAGGAGGGTAATAAAGTGAAAAGACCTACCTTGAAGAGCCTGTGTAATGTTTATAGAGAAAGGTAGCTGGCCTGAGCTGTTAAGAAGCTCACTCTGCCATACCCTCTCCATCAGGGTAGATTCTTACCATGCAGCCAACTCTCCCTCAAGTGTCTAGCTTTGTACATTAGATATTTGTTTTTTTTTTTTTTTCCTTTTTCGGAAAGCTGAGAACATCTTTGGCAGAATCACCTACCTTAAACTCTTTTACTCTGATCTCCAAGTCCTTCTTTTCCAAGGTCATCTTCTGGTTGTATTCTTTCAGTCTAGAAAGTAAAAATGACTTGTTTCTGATTCCAGATCAATTATCCCAGGACCTCAGTGATTGAAGACAGGCTGGGCCCAAGCCTACAGTTAATTACCTCTAAACGTTTAGGTTTTTTGAGACAGGCCATCATGTAGCCTAGGCTGGCCTCAAATTCACTGTGTAGCTAAGGATAGCCTTAAACATCTGGTCCCCAATCTGGGATGTGCAATCATACCACAACAGCAGCCCCTCCCCCACTCACCGGAACAGCTCCTTCTTCCAAGAGGCCTTCTCTTCCTTCCAAGAGGCCTTCTCTTCCTTCCAAGAGGCCTTCTCTTCCTTCCAAGAGGCCTTCTCTTCCTCCCAAGAGGCCTTCTCTTCCTCCCAAGAGGCCTTCTCTTCCTCCCAAGAGGCCTTCTCTTCCTCCCAATAGGCCTTCTTTTTCTCCCAATAGGCATTTTCCTCCCAAGAGGCCTCCTGAATTTCCTGTTCTAAGATCTTATTCATCCTCTGCGCTGCTTCCAGTGCCTCCTGGAGTGAAACAGATCATTTTATTTATTTTATGTATATGGGTACACACTGTAGCTGTCTTAAGACACACAAGAAGAGGACATTCATAAGTACACTATAGCTGACTTCAGACGCACCAGAGGAAGAAGAACCAGAGGAGGGCGTCAGATCTCATTACGGGGGGGTTGTAAGCCACCATGTGGTTGCTGGGATTTGAACTCAGCGCCTTCGGAAGAGCAGTCGGATGCTCTTACCAACTGAGCCATCTCACCAGCCCCAATAATCTACTTCTTAAAGTATTTGAATGCCTGGGACAGACCAGACACAACACTTTCCAGTGGTTAGAAGCCAAGTCTCCTTAGTAGTGCTGCCCCATAAATTAATAGGAGCTACATGCAATTTAAAAAATCAATTTTAAAAATTGGACACTGCCATGCGGTGGTGGTGCATGCCTTTAATCCCAGCACTCAGGATGCAGAGGTAGGCAGATTTCTGTGTTCAAGGCCAGCTTGGTCAACAAAGTGAGTTCCAGGACAGCCAGGGCTATACAGAGAAAACCTCTCTCAAAAAAACAACCCCCCCCAAACCAAAACAAAAAAAAAGAACCCCGTGGAACCCCGAGGCTCATTCTAACCACCATGTCCCGGATGGTGCAGTAGACCGCAATAATGTAGGTTAAATGGGACCAGGTGCTGCCATTTAAGCCAGAATGCTCTTTGCAATAGTCTCAGTTGTCAAGGTTGGGGAGGAATTTAGCTTCTCAGAGACCTGTCTAGTCTATGGGAACCTGAGAAGTGTCCCTTTGCAATCCCAGTCCTATCCTTCCCCTTTTATTCTTGTGGGGGTTTAGACTGCTTATCATATACTGTGGTCTGGCTTCCCTCAGTATGCAGGTAGGGAGGACCTTGAATTCCCACTGCTCTTGCCTCCACTGTCTTACCTGGCTAAGACAGTAAGGGGGAGCTATCTTACACTCAGTTCTCAAATAGGATGACAGAGGGAGGCATAGCTGCAATGTCAGACAGCTTCAGACCTCAGGATGCTCAGGGTTTTCCATCCCTTCAGAAAACAGCATTCAGGTGCTTGTCAGCATCATGAGGCCTCTTTTCCAGCAAGTTATATACAGGAAATTAGTACTCATTAATTAAATAAGCTTGCATTGCTACATAGCTACTACACAGAATGACTTACAATTAATAATTGGTAGCATTACTGGCTAACAAAATTGGCTTTGGGGTATTATAATTTCCTGTTGTGTGGCTCTTTATAGTTATTGACTGTTTCTCACATAACTGGAGTGAGTGGGTTATTTTGCATGGCTTCTAACCCAAGGATATATCTACCAGTCTGTCCTGATGTTTAACTTTCAGTAGTCCCACTCTTAAGCGTATCCTTCTGTGTTTTGGTAGAAAAAAATCTACCGTCTAAGTTACAGTAACATCTATCATTTACTTTGTGGTTCCACTGTCGATAGAAAAAAAAACAAAAACAAAAACATAAAGCTCTGTCCCAAAGAGACTTTTCCGACCGACAGGACCGTGAGTGAAACAACTGGTCCGACCGTAACTTGAGTCTTATCTGCCTGCTGCTGCCTCTGGTTTGCAGGGATAAAAGGCGTGCACCACCAGGCCCAGAGGTGACAGCTATCTTAACATCTTATCCTTTGGCTCCTGGAGACAGACCCTCCTGGCTTTCCTCTCCATCTCACATTCATAGCTGTGTAAAAATGGTCAACAACAACAACATGCCTTTAGCTCCTTCTGGTTCTTGAATAGTACAGCTTCCTTCTTCTTATACATTTCCAATATGTGCTCCAACTTCTTCCCGTGCTGCTTCTGCACAGAAACAGACTTTAGGAACACTGCTGGGACACGACACAGCAGGGGCGAGCACATGCACACGCACACATGCACACACTCACACACACACTTTCTGAACTCAGTAAGCAGGCAGGATGCAAAGAGGTTAAGTCTTTTAGTTGTTAAATAAGATGACATGTATAACCTGGTAACATGCCTTGCACACACCTTTTGAATCAGAAGCAAAGAAAGAGGAAAAAACCTGCTGAATTCTGGGCTGTCCAGGTGAGGTCTCTCAGCGAGTAGTTAGTAGAGGGAGCAGAGGCTCCTTCTGACCTTTCCTCAGAGCCACAGAAGAAAGCAGTGCATTCTCACAGAAATGTTTCCTGAGTTTACCTGTTCGGGTAAACTGAGAGTGAGCTCCTTGTTTTCCTTCTTGACCTGTGCCAACTGCTCTGTCTTTTCTTGATCTTTCATAACAAGCTCCTCCATTTCTTTTTCTTGAGTTGCCAGCTGGGTCTAAAGCAAGAGAATTCAACAGGAAGACATAAAGGAAAACTAGAGGACCATCATTAGATTCTAAAGTACAGGGATGGAAGGCGTCTTACCCTAGCATCTCCCAAATGCAAAGAACTACTCCCTTCAATGAGTAACTGTCAATGCATTCTTCTTAAATAAATATTTGATTTCTCCCTAAATAGAACAGTTCTGCTTAATCTAGGCTTCTGAGTAAGATTTTGCTTGAAAAAAATTTCTAATAAATGAGAAATTATTATTTTTTGGTTTTTCTCCTTTTTTAGATTTATTTATTTATTATATGTAAGTACACTGTAGCTGTCTTCAGACACTCTAGAAGAGATTATCAGATCCCTCAGGGATGGATGTGAGCCACCATGTGGTTGCTGGGATTTGAACTCCGGACCTTCGGAAGAGCAGTCAATGCTCTTAACCGCTGAGCCATC
>LR752323.1:54880-87939 GCA_902729485.2 Mus minutoides | reverse complement strand
CAGAAATATACCTGAACTTTCCTTTTCCAATACAGAACTAGTAAGCGTTTGCAATCCATAGGATCTTAGCAATAAAACTGTGTTTTAAAATGTTTTTAAAAAGCTTTATACGTGAGTGTTGGTGCCTGCAGAGACCAGAGACAATGGATCGACTGGAACTACAGTTATGAGTTGTGAGCCACCTTGTGGGTGCTGGGAACGGA
The DNA here is from genome assembly GCA_902729485.2 of Mus minutoides. NCBI lineage: Eukaryota > Metazoa > Chordata > Mammalia > Rodentia > Muridae > Mus > Mus minutoides. Next base: position 87,736 of record LR752323.1, on the reverse strand, counting down.
ATTCAGGACCTCTGCAAGAGCAAGTGCATCTCACATCTTATTTGACCCTAGAAAAATTAAAATGACCTTAAAAAAAATTAAATGCTGCCAGGGAGTGGTGGCACGTGCCAAGTGTTCAAGGCCATCCTGGTCTACAGAGTGAGTTCCAGGGCAGCGAAGGCTACACAGAGAAACCCTGTCTCAAAAAATAAAATCATTAAAAATAAAAGTGACAGCGGTTTTAAAGTGTGTGGACAGGAGCTGTCGGTCTCATGAAGTCCCAGCTGACCTGGAAACCACTGTGTGGCTGAGGATGACCTTGAACTCCTGATCCCCTATTTCTACCTTCTACCTTGCTGCTGGCTAACAGCAATTTCTTTTTATTGTTCTCAGCCAGGGCTACATAGTGAGGCCCTGTCTCGAAACAAGCAAGCAAGCAAACAAGCAAGCAAGACACAAAACAAAGTAAAGTACTTCATGGGTCAACATGAGCTAGCCAAATGCCAATGAGAGATTGAAAGAATCCTTTTGAAGATGTCAGAAGAGTGAGTGTCCACAGACAGTTGCTTTTGTTTATAAATATAATTGAGATTTTAGAAGCCTTTCTCTGTTAGCCATATTAGGCTTAAAGGCTGCAGCTGAGTTAGTGTCTCAGTGATACAGGGCTTGTCCTGCATGTATAGACCTCGCTTCAGTCACTGCACCGCATACAAATAAAACCTTCTCCTAGAAATTTTTTTTTCTGTTTTAACTTCTCCTAGAATTAAGGACTGGAGTTGTTATTATCTACTAAAGAGAGTTATTCATGACAGGTTTGAGGGAGCATGCCTGTAATTAGGAATCTCTGGGGGCTTCTGCAGTAAGATCACTGAGTTTTAGGCCAGCCTGGGCTATTTAGTAATCCCATATCTTTTTTTGTTTGTTTGTTTGTTGGTTGGTTGGTTGGTTTTTGGTTTTTTAGAGACAGGGTTTCTCTGTGTAGCCTTGGCTATCCTGAAACTCACTTTGTAGACCAGGCTGACCTCGAACTCAGAAATCCGCCTGTCTCTGCCTCCGGAGTGCTGGGATTAAAGGCGTGCGCCACCATGCCCGGCTAGTAATCCTGAATCTTTAAAATAAAATAATAAAATAAACTGGGCTAGAAAGACAGCTCAGCAGTTAAGAGCACTGACTGCTCTTCCAAAGGTCCTGAGTTCAGTTCTCAGCAACCACATGGTGGCTCACAACCATCTATAAAGGGATCTGATGCCCTTCTCTGGAGTGTCTGAAGACAGCCACAGTGTACTCACATACAATAAATAAATAAATAAATAAATAAATCTTTAAAAATTTTTTAAAAATCATGAAAACTCATTTTAATAATTCTAAATGTGTTGTCTAGAAGCCTAAGAAAAATCCATAGGAAAAAAATCAATGACAGCAAAAATAAAGACCTACCTATGATTATGTTATTCCTGCCTTTGTCATCTTTGACATGAAAATTTGGTGGGTGGAACACTCAGAAACATGGTATGTGTTATTCCAAGTTTCATACTCAAGTAGAAATTTTGATTACAAAGTTAAAGAATGAATAGAAGCCAGGCGTGGTGGCACATGCCTTTAATCCCAGCACTCGGGAGGCAGAGGCAGGAGGATTTCTGAGTTCAAGGCCAGCCTGGTCTACAAAGTGAGTTCCAGGACAGCCAGGGCTATACAGAGAAACCCTGTCTCAAAAAACAACAACAAAAAAAGAATGAAAAGAGAATTAGCTTCAATATTTTTTTGCTTTTATTTTTAAAATTGAGTGTATATGTGTATATGGGGAGCAGGCTGCATGTTAGAGTCCGTGTCTTCAGAGGCCAACAGAGACTGGATGTGACAAGACCGTGAGCAGTTCACCTCAGACCCTCTGCAAGAATTAACATGCTCTTAACCACTGGGCCATCATCATTCTGGTCCCCTTATCAGCTTCTCAGGGAGAGAAAGGAAGACATATCTTGATCCATATCTTGTATTTATAGTTACATTACATATCCCAGCACTATAGATGGATTGTCCATCACTTGGCCTCAAAGTAACATGGGTTCAGTATTTTACGACTGAGCTGACGGTGTTCCTATCATCTCCGAGTGGAGTACAGTTTTTCTCTTCTTTCCATGAGTACCTGAAAGATGTAGCATCCTAAGAGTCTAGAGTCATCAGCCAAAAGCCAGCTAACAGCCAATTCAAACAAGACAAGAGGACTTTGTAACAGGACAGTAGGAAGTCCTGGGGCCCAGTGACCTTGACTGAAGGTCGCTAGAGGAATTCATTCCAAAGGGTAAGGAATTAGAAACTGCCCAGACTGGCCTCAGTGGTGGTGGTGGGGGGAGGGGGCTCAATTCGCAGGAGAAAATCGGGGTTCCAGTTACAGGTGGGCAAAGAGCTGGCAAGAAATGACAAACCATACAAACGCCGAGAGTGTGTATCTGAATGTAATTTGTCTCAAAGCCAGCACCAGTTTTATAAGTGACTTTTACACAAAACAGAGGAACACGTACTAAAAGCTAACAGGAACCAACTGGGATTAAAAAAAAAAAATCAATGTTAACAGCTGGGATCAAAAGCAGCCCCACCCAAGGTCAGCATAACCTTAGAAGTCAGGGTCAAGGGCTCCCGGCCCTTTGCCAGAGTTCCAATTCTAGTCTAATGTGTAGTCCACCCTAGGCCATTGTAAATTCCTGTGTGTGGGTGTAACTCGGCTATCTATAGTTCTAAGTATCTACTCTGGTTCCTCCTTAGAGCACAACCTTCCTTCTTCCTAGATAATGGTAAATTCCTGCATATGGGAGTAGCTCGGCTATTGTTCTAAGTGACTGTGTGTGTGGGGACTTTCTACTAATAAGTAGTCTGTCGGGCTGGTGAAATGGCTCAGCAGGTAAGAGCACCCGACTGCTCTTCCGAAGGTGATAAGTTCAAATCCCAGCATCCACATGGTGGCTCACAACCATCTGTAATGAGATCTGGCACCCTCTTCTGGAGTGTCTGAAGACAGCTACAGTGTACTTACATAAATAAAATAAATCTTTAAAAAAAAAATAATAAGTAGTCTGCCAGACCTGACTGTAAGTTTGCCCTGAGATTGCTTTTTTTTTTTTTTTTTTTTTTTGGTTTTTCAAGACAGGGTTTCTCTGTGTTCCCCTGGCTGTCCTGGAACTCACTCTGTAGACCAGGCTGGCCTCAAACTCAGAAATCTGCCTGCTTCTGCCTCCGGAGTGCTGGGATTAAAGGCGTGCGCCACCACGCCCGGCTGCCCTGAGATTTCTAACTCTTATCCAGTAAAATACAGTAAGAAAGCACGCAAGACCCTTCACACTATCGTGGGGACAAATCTGGCGCATTCTAGCTATGGAAATGCCAAATTTCCAGGAAACTAAGTTTCCATGAACTTTTCACCTTGGGACAGCATCCAGCTTTCTGAGTCCTGTCACGCATGCATGTCACTACTGGAGTGGATGTAGCAAGAAACATTAGAACTTCCATAATTAAATTGCTCTTACTGCATTATTTCTGAGCATTTCTGTTGTGGGGTTAATAGTTGTATGAGTTGTTTGTGTGGCCATCACACATTCCTTTATGCACAGGACCAGGAAGATCATATTGAAGATATTATAAAATACATCTGTTTCAGAATTGTCTTGATGCTGTAGACATAAGACCAAAGACCTCTAGTTTCTTGTCCTGCCTGTTTTCTAGGGATGGTCTGTAACTCCAGGCTCAGAGAGCCTACTGTTTGCATCTGTTGCATTCGGCCTTCTATCACGCCAGTTAAGGACTGTATACAAAGCTCTTTGCTCTTGATGATTGATAACCCTAGGACAGAGAATGCCCACTTAACCCCAAGTGTTAGCAATTGCCTATGTTAAACTAAAGAAGCTGTTTCCTCTGCTGGCCTTGCCTACTGCTCAAAACTCGACTTTTGGGCTTGGCTTTGCCTTGAGTTTGAGGCAACGTTGATGTGTGACAGTCCTAAAACAATGACAACACAGCTCATTTCCATGGATTCTCTGTGAGCCCTTCTTGACAGTGCAGCTGAGGTGAGTCCTTCAAGCCTGCCTTGCCCTTACAACTTATCCCTACGGTATTGGTCTTGTTTTGGAAAAGCAGGACTGCTGGGTGTTTGGGAACCAAACCATTTGGTGGAAAAATAAAATAAGAAAGTAAGTGTTCCAAGAAATCAACCAACTCCTTTTGTTTTATTGAAGGGGAGAAAAACCCAAAGAGGTTTGTGTCTTTGCTGGATTTCAAAGGGCCAAAAATACTCTTATAAACAGGTTACTGTGGGAAAAGGTTTAATTTTGGTGTTCTCCCATTCAGAGATTTCAAAGCAAGCTTGGTTCTGACTCCCTGCTAAGGCAATTATGATTGGTTTTGGCTCAGACAGAAACTGGGAAGGCAATCTTGCTTTTAATTTGGCTTTAGTTTTTTCTTCTACACAAACTATATAATCTTAAAAACGTAATGCGCACTTCTTCTGTTGCCTCTGAATCCCTGCGTGTTCTGACTTTTGTACAAATAAAAACTTTAAGATATTTATTCTCTGGGGCTGGTGAGATGGCTCAGCGGGTAAGAGCACCCGGCTGCTCTTCCGAAGGTGGTAAGTTCAAATCCCAGCAACCACATGGTGGCTCACAACCATCCATAACGAGATCTGGCGTCTTCTTCTGGAGTATCTGAAGACAGCTACAGTGTACTTACATATAATAAATAAAATAAATCTTCAAAAAAAAAAGATATTTATTCTCAAGCCAGGCGTGGTTGTGCATGCCTTTAATCCCAGCACTCAGGAGGCAGACAGAGGCAGGCAGATTTCTGAGTTCGAGGCCAGCCTGGTCTACAGAGTGAGTTCCAGGACAGCCAGGGCTATACAGAGAAACCCTGTCTCGAAAAACCGGGGGGTGGGGGGTGGGGGGGGAAGACATTTATTTTCATGATAACCTCAGGCTTTTTTGGTCTCTCCCCTCCCCACTCCGGTCGGCCCAGCTCGCTCCGGCCTCCCGTTTGGCTCCTGCTCGCTCTAGCTGGTCCCGCTCGCTGATCCCGCTCGCTCAGTCCCTGCTCTCTCAGGTCCAAGGATTCATTTATTATTATTCATAAGTACACTATAGCTGACTTCAGATGCACCAGAGGAGGTCATCAGATCTCATTACGGGTGGTTGTAAGCCACCATGTGGTTGCTGGGATTTGAACTCATCACCTTCAGAAGAGCAGTCGGGTGTTCTTACCCGCTGAGCCATCTCACCAGCCCAACCTCAGGCTTTTGTGTTGGTTTGTTTCTGGATGTCTGTGAATAATGGAGGCTTCTGAACATGGGAATATTAAAAACAGAATCTGCATATAGGAGAATTTGTACCTTACTCCATGCTGTTTAAAATCTACTCTGTGGCCTGGTAAGATGGCTCAGCAGGTAAAGGTTTGTTGTCACCAAGGCTGACCACCTGAGGTCCTTCTCTAGAACCTGGATGGCCAGAGAAAGCTCCCACCTCCACATGAACACCATGGCATGCATATACCTCCCTCTTGTATACAACACATACACACACACACACACACACACACTAAATACTTGCATCAAAAACCTAACCTACCTTAGGGGTTGAGAGAAATTCTTTTCTGTCAACAATATCATAATATCAGTGAGCTGACTTTCCATACCCCACCCTTGTGGCAACCACTGTGTGCTGTGTGCTGAGTGCTAAGTACTTTCAGCTTCTCTGTTAAAGGCTCCCCACATCAGCAGCATATCCCTTCCTCCCTTCACTTATTCTTTCTTCCCTTCCTTCTCTCTCTTTTTCTGTGTCTCTGTTTCTCTCTCTGTGTCTCTCTGTCTGTCTCTTTCTCCAGGGTCTCACTGTGTAGACATGGCCTGGAACTTGCTATATAGACTTAGACTAGGCTGGCCTCAAACTCACAGAGCTCTTTCTTTCTCCCTGTCTCTGTACCTCCTTCCTGGAGCTAGTTTTCTTGGTGTAGATTTGCTGCCCTGTCTCTTCACTTAGTTCTTTGAGGTAAGTTTTAACTTTATTTATTATTATTATTTTTTTATTTTTATTTTTATTTTTATTATTATTAGTGTGTGTGTGTGAGGGGCAGGGAGTGGGGTTGGGAGCACACGCAAAGTCAATGGGCTACAGGTAATTCTCTTTACTTCAACCACCATGCAGGTTGTGTTAGACAGTTAGCCCAACACTGCCCTCTAGTGGCTGGTAGAAACACGCCATCAAGTATTTCAGTTAACAAAGGACATTTTTTTTTTATTCCTTGTTATTTTCTTTTTTCCTTAATACACACAGATGTTTCTTATGGGTCTTATTATACTCTACACTTTCAATTTACGATTTCTGTGCTTGTAGAAATTTTAAATTAATGACCAGCTGCTTTTTAAATTTAAAAATAAATAGCTGTGAACTCTGAGACATCAGTGACGTCAGATCCCTTGTTAGAGAGTGATAATAAATAAAGGACCAGAGGGTGGGAATGCAGTGTGTCTAGCTAGTCTCTCTTATGCCAAGCTGAGCTGCCTTCTAAACTAAGCTGCTTGCGGCCCAGGAGGCTAAGGCTTTTTATCCTTATCTGCCATAGACCTGAGTTGTGGACTCAATTGTACCCAGGAAACTTCCAGCAACTTCTTATACCCAACTCACTCTTGACTTTCTTTCCACCGTCATTATCTTAAGTAATCACAGGGCTTTGAACTTTAGGACTCTATTACTCCAGTTGGTGCTACAAGAACAAGATGGGTATATGATTAAAATGTCATCCAGATCTTTTATTACAAAAGCTTGCCACACAGAAGAGCTTTCTGGAAACGCACTCTTTGTCCCTACCTGGCAGCGACCGTAGCCAGGAGGATCTGATGTAACTTGTGGTCGATATTTGGTGTACAGTGTTCAAAGGGCATGGTCTTATTTCCATCAAGGCTTGCTGGAGTTACTGGAGCCCTAACGTTGCTGTCGTTGCCGAGAACCCAACAGTAAAATTGTGTCCTTTCTATTTACCCTTTTCTCATTGTGTCTGTGAAGTCAGGACAGGTAAACACATGGGATTGTGGGACAGGGAAGCACAGTGGGTGGATGGACCATTTACACATCCCCTTGTTTATCTTACCATGTCTCCTTGAAAGCTTTCACAGGGCTGGAGACCTGGCTCAGTGGTCAAAAGTACATGCTGTTCTTACAGAGGACTCAGGTTTGGTTTCCAGTACCTGTATGACGGCTTGTAACCATTCAAGTATATGGATGCATATGCATAAATGCAGAAAACACATAAGATAAAATAGATAAATGAGAGGGGACAGGGGAAGGAGGAAGGATGTCTTGGTGAATAAAGCAAAATCACTTTATTAACCAGTTTTTCGGGTTTTTTTTTTTTCAAGACAGGGTTTCTCTGTGTAGCCCTGGCTGTCCTGGAACTCACTTTGTAGACCAGGCTGGCCTTGAACTCAGAAATCCACCTATCTCTGCTTCCCAAGTGCTGGGATTAAAGGTGTGAGCCACCATGCCCGGCTGCATCTAGTAGTTTTAATTTGCATGGACACAACATTGTACTTTTCTCTCTGTGGTTATTGATCATTTGGATTTCTCCCTGCTCACTTCATCTGCCCCCTATATTGATTGGATTCTTTGTTCTATTGCTATTTAAATCCTCTGTATATTCTGGGTATTATCCCCCTGACTGTTGAGAAAATATTCTCTCCCATGCTGTGTGCTCTCTCTTACCGGTAGCTCTGACCAAGGTGTTAGAGCTAAGAAAAGACAAGACCCACAGGTAGCTGGTGTGCCTTTGTTACCTCTCATGTCCACGGGCCTATGGTAGGGAGAGAGGCCTTCTGGTGGCAGAAGGAAAGATTATCAAAAATAAAGAGTAAATCCTCTCCCCACTAAAGGCTCTACTAGGGTCTGAAAAGCTGGCCGTCATTCACCACTTGAGACACAAGAAAAGAAAGGACCTGGTTTCAGAAGGCAAATGATAGGGCAGGTAAAGCAGCCAAGCATGCTGCCCTATAGATCAGACCTCTCTTGCCCCCAACTTCCCTGTGTCTGGGGGATCCTATACTCCCTTACCACCCTAACTATTCAAAAGATGACACAATCTGAGCTAGGAATTTGTCCATGTCCCAGTGTTATGACAGATGGTAGAGAACAGCAGATTACAAACTCATTTTACCAGAAGACATGGGAGTACACATACTTCAGAAGATTCACTGCTCCCCCCCACCATGGATGTCCAGAGAATCCAGGATCTGATACAACTGGCTAATGTCAGGATTAGGGATGCCAACTCGGGCCGGAGAGACGGCTCAGTGGTTAAGAGCACTGACTGCTCTTCCGAAGGTCCCGAGTTCAAATCCCAGCAACCACATGGTGGATCACAACTATCTGTAATGAGATCTGATGCCCTCTTCTGGTGTGTCTGGAGACAGCTACAGTGTACTTAGATATGATAATAAATACATCTTTAGGCTGGAGTGAGCAGGGTCCACCAGAGCGAGCAGAGGTCCTGAATTCAAATTCCCAGCAACCATATGAAGGCTCACAACCATCAGTACAGTTACAGTGTACTCATATACATAAAATAAATAAATAATAAATAAGTCTTAAAAAGAGAGAGAGAGAGAGAGAGATGCCAACTTGAAGATAGCTTATGTTGTCAAGAACCATGAAGCCTGCCTGGGAGGGACAAGGCCTAGGCCTAGAGTCTACTGAGAGACAGATTTCACAGAGTCAAAACAAGAAAAAAAATTAGATATAAATATTTACTGATGCTTGTAGATAACTTTTCAGGTTGAACTGATGCCTTCCCAAGTAAGTATGAGACTGCTCAGATGATAACACAGAAACTGTTAAAAGTAATTCTCCTGAGGTATAGTTTCCTAGGTTTATAGGGTCAGACAAAGGACCTACGTGTGTCTCAGGTAAGTTAGGAACTAGCTAATATTCTGTAGATTGATTGGAAACTTCATTGCGCTTACAGACCCCAGAGTTCAGGACAGGTAGAAAAGATAAATAGAACCCTAAAAGAGACCTTAACTAAATTGACCTTAGAGACTGACAGAGACTGGGTGACTCTCCTCCCCTTTACCCTTTATAGAGTATGAATACCAGATGAGATCTACCACCTTTTAAAATTATGTTTGATTCACCTGCTGGCAGAAGTTATAGAAGCAGATGCTCACCAATTATTAGGCGATTTTGAGGGTGTCCAATGGGTACATAACATGTTTGGCCTAAACTTCGTGCTTTCTATAAAACAAGTTCACCTGCAGAGCTCCACTAACTTTAGGTCCTAGTCAAGAGACACTGCCGCCGGGCGTGGTGGCGCACGCCTTTAATCCCAGCACTCGGGAGGCAGAGGCAGGCGGATTTCTGAGTTCGAGGCCAGCCTGGTCTACCAAGTGAGTTCCAGGACAGCCAGGGCTATACAGAGAAACCCTGTCTCAAAAAACCAAAAAAAAAAAAAAAAAAAAAAAAAAAGAGACACTGCCAGGGTCAATAGAGCCTCAATGAAAGGGTCCCAATGCTACAAAGTTGCACTGCGGATCCCTAGCCAGCAAGAGGAGAATTCAGCCCCAAGATTTCCTCTTGTCTCCCACTGATGGGCTACAACTCATGCCCCAGGGATACCATAAAGATAAAGGGATACCTGTTACTAACTGTTTATGAAACTTCAGGAAGCCCCATAATTGGGCCTTCTAGTCACAAGAGAAAGGGGGGAATAGAGACCAAATCTTTTAAGTTCACACTCCATTTTAGAGAGCCTGACCTAAGTTTGAACACAGGTAAACTAACAGGCCGGTACCTAGCACTAGTTTCCAGGTTGCCCTCCAACAAAACCTGAGCCTAGCTCCAGTCTCTAGACTTATCCCCAACAAGACCTGTATCTCCAGGTTAATCTCCCCCAAGAAATATTTCCAGGTTATCTCCCAACAAGTCTTCACCCTCAGGTTACAAACCTACCCCTACTTAAGGCAGAGAGAAACAAAATAGTTTGTGGTTTGGTTTCCAGAACCAGCCCACTGTGCTAAAGGCCACAGTAGCACTCCAATGAGATGCCTGCCAGGCTAGAAACACATGCCCCTCACTTGCCATGTTCTATAAAACCTTGCCCCAGTAAATTTTCGGTGGTCTTCTCCACCAAAACTGTCCTACTCACAAGTTCAGCTTGTAAATCAAGACCCTCATGGGATTGCTGGCAGAAGTTATAGGCTCCTGACTCATCTTTGGAGTTCACTAACACTTCTTTGGCAGTACAGTAACTTTATTCTATGTACAGTTTTTTTTTTTTTTTTTTTTTTGGTTTTTCGAGACAGGGTTTCTCTGTATAGCCCTGGCTGGCCTGGAACTCACTTTGTAGACCAGGCTGGCCTCGAACTCAGAAATCTGCCTGCCTCTGCCTCCCGAGTGCTGGGACTAAAGGCGTGCGCCACCACACCCGGCTCTATGTACAGTTTTACAAATAGGGTGCCACTTAAGGAATGGATGAAAATTCTAGAGTAACCAGTCTTTACCAAAAGGACCAGCAGAGGGCAGCCAACACTGTCGGATGAAGATCTTTCTCCATCCTACAGGACGACAGCATACAGGGCTTCTGGGATTCTCTTTTCTCTGTCCTGCTTCAGAAAGGAAACAAATGAGATTTTTTTGATTCTTTAATGTGTCTACACTAACACTTAAATAAGATTCAAAGATGCGTATGGTGGTTCAGTAGGTAAAGTGGGTGGCTCTCTGTGAGTTCTAGGACAGCATAGTCTAGAGAAAGAGTTCTAGGACAGAGACACTGTCAAAATAAAAATACCCCATCCACCAACACCAAATTATAGTATATTGACTTATAGCATTTAGAGATTGTCAATGTTATATATAGAGGTATATGGTATTATAGCACACTGAGACTATGTGAGATGATATATAGCATGCAGAAACTGTCAATGCTATTTAGAGAGGTATATGGTATTATAGCATATAGAGACTGTCAATGTTATATGGAGAGCTTTGAGTTTGTTGGTAACGTGACTATGACTTCTAAAATATATGTATTTTTTAATTTTAATTTTTTATTTTTGAGACAGGGTTTCTCTGTGTGGCCCTGGCTGTCCTAGAACTCACTTTGTAGAGCAGGCTGGCCTCGAACTCAGAAATCTGCCTACCTCTGCCTCCTGAGTGCTGGGATTAAAGTCATGCGCCACCACGCCCGGCGATATATGTATATTTTTGAGGCTTCTATGAATATTAGTTAGGATTTCTTTTGCTGGGCTAAAACACCAAAGTAACTTGGAGAGAAAGGAGTTTATTTGACTTATTCTTCCATGCCACAAATTCAACACTGATGGAAATCGAGGCAGAAACTCAAGGCAGAAATGCTGATGCAAGAACTCAAGCAAAGCCAAGGAGGGGTGCTGCTTACTGGGTGCTTCTCGTGGCTTGCTCCTGCACCCAGGATTACCAGCTTAGGGATGGCACCGCCCACAGTGAGCTAGGCCCTCCCACATGCATCATCATTTAAGAAAATATCCCCTAGGCTTGCCCTCAGGCCAATCTGATGGAGGCCTTTTCTCAACTATGGGCCTGTTCTTCACAGTTTAACTTGTGTCAACATGACAATAACAGCCGGGACAGAGATGTAGCTGTAGGAATGGGTGGACACTGGACCCGCCCTGCTTGATCCCTGTCTCTAGCTCTCTCATTTTATCCAGTCCTGGCCCAGCTTCCACAGTCAAACTGCAATTCCTTTTCCCACAATAAGGTAATTTCTTCCTTCTTGGTTCTCGGGGAACAGTCTCTACCCTTCACATTCCTGAGTACGACTCCTAAGTTTCATAGTGGCTCTGAGCCGCATGACATGACTCAGGTAACTCCTGCTTTCTTTCCTCTGTCCTACAAAGGGCAGTTAGCTTTACTTTATTTTCTGGTTTGCAAAATCAGCCCAAGAAAATCTTATAATGCGGAAACATTTTCTGTGCGCTTGCTGAGATGTGTATTCGAGTGGGTGGCTGTATAATATGTTGGCTGAAGATATTTTTACCAAATGATCTATTACTGTGCAATTAAAAAAACAACACCTTACTGTTTCAGACTGTGCGTACAAAGCCCAGGCCTATCAGGCATTCACACACTGACTAGACTGTAGCCTGGCAGAGGAGCAGGCAGTTGAGGCTTTTTCTGGGTTCTTTGCTCCGAGTATCTTGACATTCATCCAGGTCATCCACATTCAACCCTAAATTCTCCTACTGCCTACCAATGACTCCTTGGCAGACCCGCACGCACCCCCAGCTCCTAGGCTTTTAGGCTGTGTATTCTGCCCCCCCCCCCCCGAGTTCTGCCTGTGGGCTCCCTGACTTCAGGTGCTTACATCACCGGGTAGCCACCACATGAAGCGTTTCACAGCACACTGATTGGTTCTTTAATTAATTTATTTTAAATGATATGGGTATGTGTGTATCTGAGTGTAGTTTTGTGCATGTGCATGCAGAGCCCATGGAGGCCAGCAGAGGGCATCAGATGCCCTGGAACTGGAGTTTTGGGTGTTGGGAGCTGCCCCAGTGGGTGCTAGGGACAGAACTTGGGCCTTCTGCAAGAGGAATACAACTTAACTTCTGAACCATCTTTTAAAAAAAAAAAATTAAGTTGAGAATTTCAGACATGCACACAAGGCATTTTTTTTTCCCCCTTGTTCCAGTCAACCCCGCTCGCTCCACTCAACCCCGCTTGCTCCGGTTGGTCTCTCCAGTCCAAGGATTCCTTTTCTTATTATTCTTCATAAGTACGCTGTAGCTGACTTCAGAGGCACCAGAGGAGGGTGTCAGATCTCATTTCGGGTGATTGTAAGCCACCATGTGGTTGCTGGGATTTGAACTCATCACCTTCGGAAGAGCAGTCGGGTGCTCTTACCCGTTGAGCCATCTCACCAGCTCCACACAAGGCATTTTAATCAGAACCCCCTCCCCCTTCTCTGCCCGGCAATGTCTCCTCTAATCTCCCTTCCAAACTTCATTCTTTCTTTTAGCCCACTCAGCGCTGTCTGTGTGGGCTTGGGTGTTAGATTAGGGGCCACGTGCCTGAGTAAAACTTGACTTTCAGCACGTTTTCCCAGCAGACATTAACTGCCAATAGCTGCTTGGCTTAGGGTGGAGCTTGACGGAGCCCTCCCTCATCCATGCTGGGATCTCGTGCAGCTCATGTGCACGCAGTTGTGGCTTCTGTGGATTCATGTGTGCAACAGCCCGATTGCGTGCGGCAAATACTGTTAGAAGAGCAGATATCCGCTACGTCCGGCTCTTTCTGCAATCTCGTCACCCCACCTTCTGCAATGTTCTCTGAAGGTTACTTACTCTCTTGTTCTCTGCATTAACTACTCAGGGGTCTCTCTATTCATCGCTACCTACTTCCGGAGAAAGTCTCTCTGATGAGAGATGAAAGATGCTACCGTTTACAGATGAGACATGTACCCTGAAGGACCTAGGGGCCGTTTATGGCTATATCCATTTAGTAAAATAATAGTATCACATTCTCTCTTGGGCCTATGACCTAGGTAGTCATAGGTTTTTGGTCCAGTTAGTACCAGGCCTGAGTTCTTCTTGTATAGCAAGTTTTTTTTTTTTTAAGTGACCCATTAGTCAGAAATTAGTTATTCACTTAGCATTCATGTCACTATAGAACTAGTAGATGTAGCTCATCAGGCAAGTTATTATTTTAGGCCTTGGGATTCACAGCTGTACAAAATTGTTAAGTAGTTTTCTCACCTGGCAGCATAAATAGAACCTGCTGGCACTATGAAAGCTACCCAATAAGGGTGAAGCTTATAGGTCAGCTCCAGTTTAGATCCTACACATCCTATGACACAAACAGGTGGCATCTTCAGGAGTAGGGTCTCACCAACAAGTTCTAGAGGATCACGAGAGCAGGGACAATAGCCTGTAATGTCATGTGAGGTCTCTGGGACCAAAAGCTCAGAAAGAGGGAGCCTGTAACTGACACTACTTGTGTTGGTTTTTATTTGACTTCCTGCAGTGTCTGAGAGACATGTTGTCCCCTACTACTACCTGCCAGCCATGCTTGTTTTTATCTTTGTACTTGGTAAAATACATGTGTATCTGTGCTCCGTGGAGTGCGGGAAGATGCTCTCTGTAGCAGGTTATTTGCAGTTTCACCTCCAGACTACGTGGTTTCGTGTTGACAATATATTTTTATTGTTTGGCATTTTCATAGATTTATATAATGAATTTTAGTTGTTTTTCGTCCCCTGTTCTCCATCGAGTTTAGGGTTTCTTACTTGAGCATTGGCCAGAAGTGTTTCCTGGAGCAAGGAGAAATTACTGATGCCTACATCCCTGAATAAAACAACACACCACTCAGCAACTTCTAACTTCCAAGTCCTTCAGGAAGAGGTAGGGCTTCATGGGAACCTCCCTTATCCACAACAAACCATTGGCTTGCCTAATGTTGACAGGCCTGATATAATAGGCAAACACTGTACCAGTTACATCCCCAGTGTCCACATGAACAATTTTGTTTTTGTTTTTGTTTTTGCTTTGTTTTGTTTTTTTGAGACAGGGTTTCTCTGTATACCCCCGACTGTCCTGGAACTCACTCTGTAGACCAGGCTGGCCTCAAACTCAGAAATCCGCCTGCCTCTGCCTCCGGAGTACTGGGGTCAAAGGCATGTACCATCATGCCCAGCCAATTTTGTTTTTTGAGATGAGGTCTCATTGTATAATTCTGGTTGAACTTCGACCTAGAACTGACTATATAAGCCAAGTGTTTTGGTTGGTTTTGTGTCAACTTGACACAAGCTGGAGTTATCTCAGAGAAAGGAGCCTCCCTTGAGGAAATGCCTCCATGAGATCCAGCTGTAAAGCATTTTCTTAATTAGTGATCAAGGAAGTAGGGCCCTTGTGGGTGGTGCCATCCCTGGGCTTGTAGTCTTGAGTTCTGTAAGAAAGCAAGCTGAGCAAGTCAGGGGAAGCAAGCCAGTAAGTAACATCCCTCCATGGCCTCTGCATCAGCTCCTGCTTCCTGACCTGCTTGAGTTCCAGTGCTGGCTTCCTTTGGTGATGAACAGCAATGTGGAAGTGTAAGCTGAATAAACCCTTTCCTCCCCAACTTGCTTCTTGGTCATGATGTTTTGTGCAGGACTAGAAGCCCTGACTATGACACCAAGGTACCCTCAGACACACAGAGATCTGCTTGTCTCTGCCTCTTGTTAATCAAGGCATGCATCAACACTCCTGGAATAAACAATTTTTTTTAATTGATTCATTGAGTCATTCATCCAAGAAAATTGTTCAATTAAGTATTAACATCAAGCCGGGCGTGGTGGCGCACGCCTTTAATCCCAGCACTCGGGAGGCAGAGGCAGGCGAATTTCTGAGTTCGAGGACAGCCTGGTCTACAGAGTGAGTTCCAGGACAGCCAGGGCTACACAGAGAAACCCTGTCTCGAAAAACCAAAAAAAAAAAAAAAAAAAAAAGTATTAACATCAAACCTTTTAAGAACTGGATAGACAATACTCTCCTGGTATAACATGGCTCTTTTATACCAGGTTCAAACATTACTTCGCAGACTAGACCCAGCCAGGTTCTCCATCCTGCTCCTCACTACCGGTGTCATTTCTCTTGTATAAATTTTCTGTCACATATATCCACTCTCTTCAACCCTAGGTCATCAAAATGCTTTAAGTCTTTGACGATGAAAATTGTAACTTTGAGATTCATTTCATTATTTTGCCAGTAGGCATTGATTAATCTATGCATATTTATAAAAAGCATGTGTCAAAAGCATAGGAAGTCAGGCCAGCGACAGCAGTGAGAGACTGTGCGATCATCCAGCTGATGAAGATGTGAGGATTCTTGGGATCTGGCAGCATTCCCTTTGCAGCGTCATAGATACCAAAGTAGGCAGCTCGGGAGATGATGATGTCCTGTACAGCCTTGGTACAGGCCCTTAATCCCATCAGATTTGTAGATCTTAACCAGGCAGTCTCCTAGGCCTTTGAATTCCCTTTCAGCTCCAGCTTTGCCCACATCAGCTGCGAGACGGGTGCGGGCAAAACCAAGAGGGTACACAAAGCACAAGGATGTGGCCCCACGGCCTCACCTGATGCCAGGTTCCCTGCAAAGTAGCGCCAAAACTGGGTCCTCTTGTTCACACCACCCAGAAAGGTCTGCTTGTATTTATCTTTGAAGGCAAAGTTGAGAGCCTGGGTGGGGAAGTATCTGATGACCTTGGCCAGGTTCCCATGCCAGAAGGACAGGACTCCCTGTTCCTTGGGAACACAAACCACACAGTCTATGATGTCCTTGTATTGCTTATCTGCCGTGATTAGCTTGCTGGCACGCTGCATCTGCAGCAGCAGCAGCTTGACCCTTTCGATGAGTGCTACCACCATCTTGGAGATGGCCGCGGCCACTCCACTGGCTAAGAAGTCCTTGGCGAAGGACACAGCGGTATTTGTCATGTTGAAAGCAAAAAAAAAAAAAAAAAAAAAAAAAAAAAAAAAAAAAAAAAAAAGGAAGAGGCAGGGGAGTGCAGGATAGGACTGGGTTGACAACCGGCTTTGACTCCCCGGCTCTGGGCTATACTTAACTTTTAAATTTTAATTTTTCTTTATGATTGGCAGTTTTCTACACAGGTATAATGACACATAATGATGTGTACTCCCCCATTTTACCCTCACAGCTTTGGGGAGCACCCTCAACACATCTCCCTTCCAAACTCATGTCCTTGATGTTCTTATATATAACCTGCCAAGTCCAGTTAGAACTGTCCATGTGTTCACGGGTGTGCAGCCATCACTGGAGTATAGGAACCCCACTAGCAGCCACATTCAGTGAAATTTAGTAAATAGATTTATAGGATAGTTTCTTTGCTTGCTTCAAAGTTTTCTCTCCTCTTACATCCTTTGTTGACTAATAATCTATTGAGTCCCTTATTTTATACCACTGAAAAGCTAACATATTAAGGTCTAATTAAGGTCTAATTAAGGTCTAATTAAGGACGAATTCAGAAGCGTTGGCTGCTTCTGTTTAGTTTTATCAATATCTCTGCCTTTCCTTTACAAAGCTGGCTTAATGAGTCATTTCACGTAAATATCAATATTTATTAAAGTCTTCTTAATGAATGAACTAAGAACCAATGCATAATCATTATATTTATAATTATAGATTAAATTTAGAATCATCTTTGCCCACTTGGAGTTTTTTTTCCCTTGTTCCAGTCAACCTTACTTGCTCTGGTCTGCCCCGCTTGCTCCGGCTGCCCCCGTTCGGCCCACTCGCTCCAGCCGGCTCTGCTCGCTCTGGCCGTCCCGTTCTGCCCCACTCGGCCCCGCTCGCTCCGGCTGGCCGGCCCTGCTTGCTCTGGTCGGTCGCACTTTGCTCTCTCCGGTCCAAGGATTCGTTTATTATTATTATTCATAAGTACGCTGTAGCTGACTTCAGATGCACCAGAGGAGGGCGTCAGATCTCATTACAGATGGTTGTAGCCACCATGTGGTTGCTGGGATTTGAGCTCATCATCACCTTCGGAAGAGCAGTCGGGTGCTCTTACCCACTGATCCATCTCACCAGCCCCCCATTTGGAGTTTTTAACTGTCCCATTCAATCAGTATTGAGGAGTCCTGCTTTGTGCCTGGTGTTCATGGTTCTAGGAGCTGGGGGAAGGAGAGTCCATATAACCATGGTCATTGCCATAATGGGATTGAGACAATAGCAAAAACTGGGAGTGGACACACACTGTGATGCCTTTCAGTGACAGACGTGACAGAGAAAAGCCCCGGCAAGGAAGGTGAGGCGATACAGCTCCAATGTCCACCATCCTTCCTCAGAGAGCAGCTAAGAGGAAAGGGGTGTGTGTCTTTAGCATTTTTGGTATCCATATGAAATCAAGAGTGATATTAGATATCTTTGTATGTTTATTGCTTATAGAAATAACCGTAGGGCTTTATGCTTAATACATTGTTGTTATTTTAGGATCTTCCCTTCCCTTCCCTTCCCTTCCCTTCCCTTCCCTTCCCTTCCCTTCCCTTCCCTTCCCTTCCCTTCCCTTCTTTTAAAGATTTATTTATTTATTTTATGTTTGTGAGCACACTGGGGCTGTACTGATTGTTGGGAGCCTTCATGTGGTTGTTGGGAATTGAATTTTTAGGACCTCTGCTTGCTCCAGTCAGCCCAGCTGGCTCTGGTCAACTTGGCTCTCTCAGTCCCTGCTTGTTCTGGCCCAAAGATTTATTTACATAAGTACACTGTAGCTGACTTCAGAGACACCAGAAGAGGGCGTCAGATCTCATTATGAGTGGATGCGAGCCACCATGTGTTTGCTGGGATTCGAACTCAGGACCTTTGGAAGAGCAGTCAGAGATCTTACCGGCTAAGCCATCTCTCCAGGATATTTCTTTATTAGCATATTAAACATTTCTCTGGTCTTATTTCACTTTATTTGTCTATCTATCTATCTTTCTATCTATCTATCTATCTATCTATCTATCTATCTATCTATCTATCTATCTATTAATACAGGGTCTCATGGTAGCTCAGGCTGGCCTCAAACTCACTATATAACCAAGGCTGGCCTTTAACTCCTGCCTCTGTTTCTCAAATTCTAGAATTCTGGGCATGTGCTCACATTTAGTTACCTCTCTAATCTTCTTCAGTGTCTGAGTGCTAGAAGCTAAACACAGGCCTAGGCATGCTCTGTCCCTGGCCTGCAGCCTGGTCCGTGAGTCTGATACTAAATTTCTTTCTTTGTTTAATTAATTTCTTCTTAGCTCACATTAGCTTCTATTCTTTGAGTGACTTTAGTTCTTCTTGTATGAAGGAACGGTGGGACTCCTAAAGTGGAGGTCAGTTAATATGGTAGATATCTCCCCCAAGCCTCTGCTTATTTTGCTTTGATTATCTTATGACTTCACCTACCTAAACCTAAATAAGATTGATTTCTCAAAATATTTTAGGTTTATTTTTTCTGAGCATTTTGCCTGTGTGTATGTATGTGTGTTATAAGTGTATCTGGTGAAGAAGGAGAAGGAGGAGGAGGAGGAGGAGAAGGTGAAAGAGAAGGAGAAGGAGAAGGAAGAGGAGAAGAAGAAGTAGCTGCCGCCCCTGGGACTGAAGTTATGAATGGTTGGGAACTGAACCCCCGTCCTCTGCATAAACAGCCCTTGCTCTGAACTGCCCTGAACTCAGCTCTGGAGTCAGCTCTCCGGGTCTGATTTAAAGTTCTTTTGGTTATCTTGTACTAGTAGACATCATAACACAGTAGAAGCGAGAGTCTAAAGAGCTGTGTATACAGGTTGTCGGAAGCTCAGATATGATCTCCTTAGCTGTGGGCATTTTGGGAAGATGTCGTGGAAACGGGACTCCAAGCCAGAGCCACCTTCAATTAAATGAAGCTGCTTTACCACAGCATATAGTTCTTTATGGCCCCCAATCATCTGGAAAATCAGTCACTTTAAATTGCTAATACCATCTGTACTGGCTAGTTTTGTGTCTACTTGACAAAGTTTGGAGTTATCACAGAGAAAGGAGTTTCAGTTGAGGAAATGCCTCCCTGAGATCCAGCTTCAAGGCAGTTTCCTCAGTTAGTGATCAAGTGGGGAGGTCCCCTTGTGGGTGGTGCCATTCCTGGGCTGGCAGTCTTGGTTCTATAAGAGAGCAGGCTGAGCAAGCCAGGGGAAGCAAGCCAATAAAGATCATCCCTCCATGGCTTCTGAATCAGCTCCTGCTTCCTGACCTGCTTGACTTCCAGTCCTGACTTCCTTGGTGATGAACAGCTGTATGGAAGTGTAAGCTGAATAAACCCTTTCCTCCCCAACTTGCTTCTTGGTCATGATGTTTGTGCAGGAATAGAAACCCTGACTAAGACACCATCCTAGAGCTCCCAGACAACACAGTTAGGGTTCCCAAGCAAGGCCATTTTCTTTGAACTCCAGACTGAAGATCTGAGTAGGGACGTCAGAAACAGCAAGTCCTTCAGCTGGAAGCAAAGCAAACTGACCATCAAATGCCCCATTAGCAGCGCAAGTTTCACACAGAAGGTGTACATTCTGAAGAATCAAATACCACAAGGCTTACACGGGGTGTGAACTCCTGTAAAGAAAGAATGGGCTTCTTTTTTTGGTTAAGAAAGTTTTGGGGAGGTGGGTGGTTAGGAGAGTGTGGTGGCTCTACTTCTAAGAGCACTGGCTGCTCTTCCAGAGGACTTGGACTTGATTCCCAGCACCCCACAGGGCAGTTCACAACCATGTATAACTCTAGTCCCAGGGGATCTGATGCCCTCTTCTGGTTTCCTTGGGTAGTGCACATATGTGCTGTGTGGATCTGCATGAATTTAAAATTTAACATGGATATATTTAAACATGCATATATTTAAAATTTTAAAAATTAAAATTAAAGCCGGGCGTGGTGGCGCATGCCTTTAATCCCAGCACTCTGGAGGCAGAGGCAGGCGGATTTCTGAGTTTGAGGCCAGCCTGTTCTACAAAGTGAGTTCCAGGAGAGCCAGGGCTAGACAGAGAAACCCTGTCTCGAAAAACCAAAAAATAAATAAATAAATAAATAAATAAATAAATAAATAAAGGTTAAAAAATACTTTTGACCTTTTCCCCTATTTTTCTTTTCTTGAAAATAGATTTTTTTATACAATATATTCTGAATACAGTTTCTGCTTTCTCCAAAAAGAAGTTTGTTCCTTTTTTTTTTTTTTAGATTTATTTATTTATTTATTATATGTAAGTACACTGTAGCTGTCTTCAGACACTCCAGAAGAGGGAGTCAGATCTCCTTACAGATGGTTGTGAGCCACCATGTGGATGCTGGGATTTGAACTCAGGACCTTCAGAAGAGCAGTCCGGTGCTCTTACCCGCTGAGCCATCTCACCAGCCCCCAATTTGTTCCTTTTAAAAAATACTTTTCTTCTTTGAAAAAAAAAAAGTGATGTACATTTATACCATTTGATGTTTTGATACCTGTATATACTGTATAATGTTTAAATCGGGAAAATAGCTTTCATTTCTTCATGGGGGAAACTTTACAAATCATATTTTCTAACTACACAGACCCTTGTTATTTTGTGCGGCCAACACAGTGAGGTGCAGCACTTGCTTTTACTAGGGTTTCCCAAGCCTGATCTTGATCACATGAAAGATCCCTTTGTCTCAGACTGAATGGTAGACTCTGACATCATGAGTTGATTATTTCCTGGGACCCCGCACCTTCAGGACACCGATGGGAATTTCTGTGTTGTTACCTGACCCTCCAGAAATAATATTTTAGACCCAAGAGCCTCCTTTGCGCATTAAAAACAAACAAACAAACAAACAAAAAGAAAACAAAAATAACTATTTTCAAATGTAGTGTGTGTGGATACACATCTCTGTGCATCTGTGAGGTGGGAAGCCAGCTTTTGTTGTCTCGACTTTCTTTCTAGTGTGTTGGTTCTGAGGGGAATCGAACTGAGGCAGTGAGGTGTGGTGGCAAGCACCTTTACCCCCTGAGCCATCTCGCTGGCCCCTTAAGGACATTTCGAGTCGATGCCGGCGGTTTCCGAACTGCATCTGCAAAGGAATCTTTATTTGGGCAGACTTGAAAGGTTCCTGGAGATGTGGAAGAACTTAATTATGCTTTCAACACACGCTGGCATGCTTGGAACCATCCAGAGGAAGACAGAGTTGTCTGAGCATTTCAGTCAGACTACTCCATCCTAACAAGGCTGTGACTTGGTGTTTATTTTACCAGAAACTATTCTCAGAAATACCAAGTAACTGGGCTTCATTCTATAGCCCGAAGGCCAATATCCTGGTAAAACCAACTGAAAAAAAAAAAAAAAGTGAATTCCAAAGATGGAATGTGTCTGTGGCAAACGTGTAGTTCCAGCCCCTGGTATTCACACCTAAGGCCCGTTGGCAGCTGACACAGACATGGGGGTACATAAAGGCAGTTTCTATGGAAACCTGAACCCACGTGCTTTTGGGGCTTTGAGATCAAAGGCAGGGCCCTGAATTGTTTAGAGAGCCCAAGGAAGGTTCCAGAATTTTATTCTTCTCTACAGAAAACAGGGCCATCAAGACTTTGGAATGCTTTCTTGCCCAGGTGTTTCAGAGCCATGGGGCTGATTTAAAAGTTTGCAATTCGTTGTGAATTTATCTCTTGTAATTACTTTGCCAGGTATTCTTATAACACGCATTTCTGTTTTGAAGGAAATTATCATCTTCTATCTCTTCCTTTTTCTTTTTCATTTTCTTTTTAGATTATTTTATTAGATATTATCTTCATTTACATTTCAAATGTTATCCCTGTTCCTGGTTTCCCCTCCCAAAACACCCCATCCCCTTCCCCCCTCCCCCTGCTCACCAACCAACCCACTCCCACTTCCTGCCCCTGGCATTCCCTTACACTGGGGCATAGAACCTTCATATGACCAAGGTCCTCTCCTCCCATTGATGACCGACTAGGCCATCCTCTGCTACATATGCAGCTGGAGCCCTGAGTCCTACCATGGTAGTTTAGTTCCAGGGAGCTCTGGGGTTACCGGTTAGTTCATATTGTTATTCCTCCTATGGAACTGCAAACCCCTTCAGCTCCTTGGGTCCTTTCTCTAGTTCCTTCATTGGGGACCTGTGCTCAGTCCAATGGATGGCTGTGAGCATCCACTTCTGTATTTGCCAGGCACTGGCAGAGACTCTCAGGAGACAGCTATATCAGTCTCCTGTCAGCAAGCACTTGTTGGCACCCACAAAAGTATCTTATGGGACGGGGCAGTCTCTGGATGGCCATTCCTTCAGACTCTGCTCCACGCTTTGTCTCTGTAACTCCTTCTCTTTTCCACATTAATAAAAAGATGAGAAAATTAGGCACGCAGAATAAAACTTGTCTTTTTTTTTTTTTTTTTTTTTTTTTTTTTTTTTTTTTTTGGTTTTTCGAGACAGGGTTTCTCTGTGTAGCCCTGGCTGTCCTGGAACTCACTATGTAGACCAGGCTGGCCTCGAACTCAGAAATCCGCCTGCCTCTGCCTCCCGAGTGCTGGGATTAAAGGCGTGCGCCACCACGCCCGGCAAAACTTGTCATTTTGATAGTAGGTGGTCATTCTTGCCAAAAAGCTAGGCATAATGTATTCAGGCTAGCATTTCTCCCTCATGCTTCTTGGTATATACAAAAGGTGGGTTGCTAGTATGCGGTAGACAGCTTAAGTTCTGCCTGTGATGTGCCCATGAGGTGTTTCAGTGGGTAAAGTGGTTTGCCATTCAAGCCTGGCAACAGGAGGTCAATCCCTGCACCGACCCGGTGTAAAGGTGAAAGGAAAGGATACTCTACTTTCTGACCTCTACATATGCACCCCCCTCCACAGTGATGATGGTAATGATAATAAAAATGAAAAAATTAAAGAGGGTTTAGCTAAAGTAGCACTCACTCACATATGAGTAGCCTGTACATTGATTCCTTATTTAGTTTTGCATGCATTCCTCTCTCTCTCTCTCTCTCTCTCTCTCTCTCTCTCTCTCTCTGTGTGTGTGTGTGTGTGTGTGTGCGTGCAAAAGATGTTATCCCCAAAATGTTGGTAGATATTAAAGTGGAAAGATAACATTTTCAATGGATGTCTGTTACCAAATAGCAAGGTTTTTTTGGTTTGGTTTTGGTTTGGTTTTGGTTTTGGTTTTGGTTTTGGTTTTGGTTTTTTTGAGACAGGGTTTCTCTGTATAGCCCTGGCTGTCCTGGAACTCACTTTGTAGGCCAGGCTAGCCTCGAACTCAGAAATCTGCCTGCCTCTGCCTCCCGAGTGCTGGGATTAAAGGCGTGTGCCACCATGCCCGGCTCCTTTTTCCTTTTATATTTTCTCTTTCTTTTTTATTTCCCATTTTGGATAAGTGGCATTGTCCAGAGTTAAAGCAGGCCACTCTCTACTCCAGTGCTGTCTATTAGAATGTTCTGTCATACTGGAAATGCGTCTCTTATCTGTGTGACAGCGCTGGCTGTGGGCCCAGCAGCAACTCCAAGATCTTGCAAATTGTACCGCCTAAAAAGTTACTTCTCGGGCAGTAGTGGCACATGCCTTAAATCCCAGCACTTGGGAGGCAGAGGCAGGCGGATTTCTAAGTTCGAGGCCAGCCTGGTCTCCAGAGTGAGTTCCAGGACAGCCAGTGCTACACAGACAAACCCTGTCTCGAAAAACCAAACAAACACACAAATAAGTAAATAAATAAATAAAAGTAGCTCCTCTGTCCCCTGAATTTCTACACACATTAAGAAGACCAAGACAAATGTAGGGGCTAGAGAAAGTACTCAAGAGCCAAAGGGGTCTACAACTGGTGGAACAACAATATGAACTAACCAGTACCCCCAGAGCTCGTGTCTCTAGCTGCATATGTAGCAGAAGATGGCCTAGTCGGCCATCATTGGTAAGAGAGGCCCCTTGGTTCTGCAAACTTTATATGCCCCAGTACAGGGGAACGCTGGGCCAAGAAGTGGAAGTGGGTGAGTAGGGGAGCAGGGGTAGGGGAGCAGGGGTGGGGGAGGGTTTAGGGGACTTATGGGATAGCATTTGAAATGTAAACAAGGAAAATATCTATTAAAAAATAAAGAAAAGGAAAAATTAATTGCAGAGAATGTTAAATAATAATAATAATAATAATAATAATAATAATAATAATAATAATAATAATAAAAGACCAAGACAAAAAACCCGACACCTTCTGGGCATTTATACACTCTTCATAACGTATCCCAGCATTCATACACTCTTCATAACATATCCCAGCATTCAGCACTGTGGCCTGTTTTGGTTTGTCTACTGTTTCCCACTCTGCCAGACCAGGAAACATTTTCATTCCTATGCATTACTGAATGAGCATATACTCCAAACAATCTCTGACCCTGTTGCTGAAGGCAGCACATACTTGAATCACAGAACAGAGAGCTATCAAACTGGTACTGACTGATCTGGAAGCTCATCCCTCCTGGCTAGCTTTCATAGTTCCATAGTGTAGTTGCCATAACTTTTGTGCTTTATAAAATGGCTATGGTGCATTGTGGCAGAAAAGAGTACCTCAGCAGCCTGGCCAAGTGTCCCCCTGTCCCCCTGAACAGTCAAGCCATGAGACAGACCTAACAAAAATTTTTGGTGGGAAGTAAACCTGGGGGATGGGTAGAGGCAGAGAAAGGAGGGCAGCAGAAAGAACAGAAAGAGGAAAGAGAGGTGGAAGAGAAGAGGGGGAGGGGTAGAGAAGCAAGCTGTTGCTAGGTAATTGTTGGGTGGAGTCTAGAGGAATTGCTGACAACTACTACAATCTGAATGGCTTACACAATTGAAGCTGGCTGTCTCATTATTGGCTTCTCATGTTATTTTGACTCGTGGCAGTATAAGGCTAATCTGTAACTAGTCATGGTGGTATAGGCTGTAATTTTAGCTACTTGGAGACTGAGGCAGGAGGATCACAAGTTCAAGGCCAGCCTTGGGAACTTAGTAAGACCCTGCCTCAAGAATTAAAAGTAGAGCCGGGCGTGGTGGCGCACGCCTTTAATCCCAGCACTCGGGAGGCAGAGGCAGGCGGATTTCTGAGTTTGAGGCCAGCCTGGACTACAAAGTGAGTTCCAGGACAGCCAGGGCTATACAGAGAAACCCTGTCTGGAAAAACCAAACAAACAAACAAACAAATAAATAAATAAATAAATAAATAAATAAATTTTAGAGAGAATTAAAAGTAGGAGCTTGTGAAATGACTCAATGGTTCACAGCCATTGCTGCCTTTCAGAGGACCTAGGTTCACTTTCCAGCATTCAAAAGGAGCAGCCTGTAACCACCTATAATTCAAACAACAAGGGAGTCCAGTATTCCTCTGGTCTCCATGGGTACCTGAACTCATATAGCCACATACATAGACACATAATTTTAAAGTAAAAATAAACCTTTAGGAAAGTAATTAGGAAGGAAGGAAGGAAGGAAGGAAAAGAGAAAGAGAGAGAAAAGAAAAAGGAGGAAAGGAAGGAAGAAAAAGGGCAAGGAACTGGGGCCACAGCTCAATGGTAGAGAGCCTGCTTAGCACACGTGACGCCCTTGGTTCCATTCCCTAGACTGCAAAAGAAATAAAAAAATTAAAAATCCAGTTTCCACAGAGCAGTGACATAGTATATTTCAGGTTCTCTAATCTCTGTGTTGAATTGGAGAATCAACAGCCTGTATGGAACAGAGAGTTTTCTATACAGAGTTTTTTATACCCAAGGAGTTGGGAAATAATGATGGTAGAAAGAGAGCAGTGAGAGATACCAAGTGCTCAGGCCACGTGAGGTTTCTCCTTCAGAACATTTCTCCCAGCGCTATTGGTGTGCTTCCCCTGAGACACGAGTCCCCCACTTCCCCTGGAAGTGAATGACACGGCCGCCGCCCACCGCGGTGCAGAATTCCTACAAGTCTCAGTGAGCAACAACACCCTTCCCGCTAGGTCCCAGTCACCTCCAGCCTTCATTCCAGATGACTTTTCAATCTTGCTGGCTCCTGGCTTTTATATATCTCAACTATGAACCAATAAATCCACAACCAAAATATAAGATGCAGACAGAGACCGCAGCTGGCTGGAAGAACCGACATTGGTGCGAGTCCTTTCTTCCTTTGCTCGCCAGCCAGACCTAACCTGACCAAGCCATCTCGGCCAACCCTTTCCTAACACCGCAAGGAAACGGGGAGGAATGTAAAGCTTAAAATGCTTTCACTGTTTAGCAGTGAACTGGCAGGTGACGCTTCCTTGAAACGTCATCCTACCCCTCCCACCCCCACCCCCACCCCCACCCCTACCCCGGTCCCGGGCGCAGTGAACACTCTTACTATTTCACTTTTCTTACGGCCTTGTTCATACTTGCCAAACCAACCTCTGTGGCTTTTGTGACTTCACAAGGAGAGGAACTGAATGAGCAGGTGCTAATCAAAAAGAGCAAAAAGAAGCAGTATCCAGTGGGACTTGCACCTCAACCTTTGACACCTCACTCACCACCCCCCCACCCCCGTCCTAAAATTAACCTGAGATGGACTCACCTCGGGCCCAGACACTAAGTGAGTTTGGCACCTACAGGGGTTAAGTGGTGACCAATTGCTAACAACCTGCTTTTCTCTGCAGACCGTAGAGGCTGTTACATTCCTTGGCTTATTGAAAAAATCAGGTGATGCCCAAATAAACTATAGCACATTCTTGTCTAGGGTAATCATCCAAGAGCCAAAGCAAGGTGTTGCCAGAGGTGACTGGCCCAAGCCTCCTGCAGAAAGCCAGTCCTACCACGAGGCTGGCATTCCAAGTCTTCCTTTCACGAAAAGGATGAGACTCTTGGGCAAATGTGTGTAGGGCTACAGGACGAAAGCCAGAGGGAGATTCTAAGAAGAGGCAGTAAGCAGCCTGCTCTACAGAGTGAGTTCCAGGACAGCCAGGGCTACACAGAGAAACCCTGTCTCGAAAAACAACAACAACAACAACAAAAGGAATTCAACTCAGGTCTTCAGGGTTAGCAGCAAGCACTTTTACCTCTTGAGCCATCTCCCAAGGCCTGGCCTGGAACTGTTGACCCTCCTGTCTCAGGCTGCTCAGTGACAGAATCAGAGGCTGTGCCACCAGGCCTGGCAAGAATTCTCTTCAATATAAGTATATACATCACTCTACTGCTACGGTCTCTGCAACTGCTCCCTGGGACGCCTGAGGAGCAAACTCTTACCATGGCCTTCAAGATCTTGCTTCTGGGGCTCTCAACTAACTCGATGAAAGAAAGGTGTGAGGGTGGGGTCATGGAGAGAGATGGAAGTGCCACAGGTACAGGGGCTTGTGAACAACTGGAGGTCTCGTGCGTGGGTGTGAGCTGCGGGAGTGACGTGGGCACAGGGCTCGTGGACAAAGTTTTCGAAGGGAAATTTCCACCAAAAAATAAAGGAAGGTTTCCCTCTCTCCAAAAAAGAAAAACCGAAGCAAATAAACAAACTAGGAGGAAGAAAAGGACGAGGAGGACGATGATGATGATGATGATGACGATGAGGAGGATGATGATGATGATGATGATGACGATGAGGACGATGAGGAGGAGGAGGAAGAAAGAAAAAGAGACCAAAAACAAAAACAAAACAAGAAGTCGACCAAAATAAAATAAAATAAAATAAAATAAAAGCATGAAATACGTTTTTTGTGAGTCATAGGGAGAGAGAGAATATGGATGGATGGGTAGGGAGGTGGAGAGGAACTGGGAGGAATTGTCAATGGGGAAAGAACATGAACAAAATATATTGTATGAGAAAAATTAGTTAAAAAATAATTTTAAAATTTCATTGAGAAAAAGTCTCTGGTTCATGTGTTCTTCTAAAAATCTTCTTATTTGATCTCTGACCATGTAAACATGGCTCACTTCAGCAAAAGACAAAGTCACTAAAGCTGTTGTGTACGAAGGCACTGAGATGATAAACTCTAATGACCCCTCCTCCCTTCATAGCTGCTGGTGGACACGGGGTTTTTAAGCAAAAAGTGTTGACTCTGTTCTTTCTTTAGACACTTCACAAACTTAAACTGTACTGAAGATCAGGTCACCCTGGCCAAAAGCAGGATTCCTGGATCAGAGCTGCTCTTATAACTACAACTGTCCCCAGTGGCTCAGGACCAACCTCCTCATAGGCTACAGTCTGAGCTCTACCCTACCCCTAACCCCCTGCCAACCACAAAATAAAGTTCTAGATTTAAAAAAAACCTTCTATAATGACTGGCAACAACAAACCATATGACTAATAGTTATCCCACAAGATTATAATTGAGGTAACCAATTATTATCAACAAGTGAAATGTTGATATCATAATACTTTTTTTTTTTTTTTTTTTTTTTTAGTGATACTCTATATAATCCAGGCTGGCATTGAACTCATGATCTTCCTGCCTCTGGACATACAGAACCCTACCACAATGTTCCTTGTCAATGTTGAGGAAGCATAACCTGCCTGTGTTTGTGGTGACACTGGTGTAACCAAACTACTGTACTACCAGCTGTGTAAAAAACACTGATTACAGCCGGGTGTGGTGGCACACGCCTTTAATCTCAGCACTCGGGAGGCAGAGGCAGGCTGATTTCTGAGTTCAAGGCCAGCCTGGTCTACAGAGTAAGTTCTAGGACAGCCAGGGCTATACAGAGAAACCCTGTTTCAACAACAACAACAACAACAACAGAACACTGATTACTACAGTTTGTATAATAATAAAAAACTGTATCTTATGTATTCACTATATTACTTTTTATGATCATTTTACTATATATACTCATTTTTTTAAGTACTCTAGGGTCTGGAGAGATTGTACAGCACTCAAAAGCACATACTGCTCTTGCAGAGGTCCTGAGTTGGATGGCCAGCTCACAAACACTTGAAACTCCAGATCTAGAGGAATCAATGTCTCTGGCCTTCTAGGGCACATAACCTCAACAAGCACATAATTTAAAATAATAGAATCTTTAAGTATCATAAAACAATACACTGAACTGTATGCTATGGTTCATGCTTGTAATTTCAGTATTCAGGAGACTGAGGTGGGATAATTAAGACTTTGAGGCCAATATAGACTGCATAGTGAGTTCCAAGTCACCATGGGCTACCTAGCAAGACCCAGTGTCTTCAAAATAAAACAACAAAAAGACAGCCTTTCACATTATACCGTCCACTGCTCTGTCTCTTGACTACTCAAGTGGCCATGTCAAGCAGCCTATACCGTGTAGGTTTGTAGACATATATATTCTATGCTGTTTGCCCAACACATGTCTGTGAATTTAAATTTAATATAAGAAAGAGCTAAAGAAGTAAATAGGGCCTGAGGCTGACAAAATCTTAACCAATGCCTGAAATGGCAACGTCTAGAGGATAAGGCTATGAAGGATAAATCCTCTTGTTGCCTTGGTGGGGCCTATGGCAAGGAAGTTGAACTGCACAGAGAATACCAGGATGGGTCACATGCCTCTGGTCTAAGGGCCTTGTGGTGAGCCACCAGGGTTTCTCTTTCTCCTTTCTTCAGGTTTATGATGATCTGTGGCTGCCCGCTTGACCTCACCAGCACAAACAAAAACAAACAAGCAAAAACTGTTTCTGTTGCCAGAAGAAATTACCAACTAGTTCAATCCTCTAAGCATTCAACTCTCTACATGCAAACAGACCGGTAGTAAACACTTCCTTCTCAGATGTGCCTAGCTCTCTACAAAGTTCACTCCCTGCTCTATTCTGAGATAAAGGGAAAAACTGGACAACAACCTCTTCAGACCCAGAATCTTCTGTATTACTTACTTTTTTTCATCACAGTGATCAAAACTTAAGAGAGGAGGGGTGTACTGTGCCTCACAGTTTAGAGGGATACAGTCTATCACGGTGGGGAAGGAGCAGCTCACAGCCATAGCTGTGGGAACCTGGTAGACTGGAGGCAGAGGAGGGGTCAAGCGAATACCTCCCAGCCATGGCTGTGGGAACCTGGTAGACTGGAGGCAGAGAAGGGGTCAAGCCAATACCTCCCAGCCATGGCTGTGGGAACCTGGTAGACTGGAGGCAGAGAGGGTCAAGCCAATACTCGGTTGGCTTTCTCCTTCCTCTCATTTTGATTCAATACAGAATCACAGCTCATAGGATGATACTGCCCACATTCAGGGCGGGTTTCTTTTCTCCTCTGTTAAAGCCTTTTGGACACACCCTCAAAGGCAATCAGTAATACCCTGTGTGATTCTTGATATAATCAAGTTAGCACTCAAAATTAACCATCACACCTACAGGTGGAAGCTGGCACACACGGAAGATTCAAGGTCCTTGTGTAATGTATATGAAGAGTCCTATAACTAGTTTACAGAAGAATGTGTGCTTAACATATGAAATATAACCTTGCTCATATTTTTACATTTAGGAGAACCACTGTGCAGAAGAAAAATGTCTTCATCTAGTGGAACAAGGTTATGTTCAGATGAAGTTAAATAAAGTAAGTTACAAGATATAATACATCTTCTGGGGTTCTCTAAAGGAACAGAATCAATAGTATGAATACATACTAAAGGAGATTTACTGGACTGGCTTACACAACACAGTCTGAATAGTCAAACATCTGTCTCACACTGGAGAGGCTGAGAATCTTGTCCATGTAGTTTCCAGTCCATGATCTTTTACGGAAGGCCTGGGAGATTCTCTGGAAGCTGCTGGTCTTCGGTCTACATTAGAAGCTAGGTTGCTACCAGAATTTATCACCTTACATTTACAGCTGATCTTTCTGGTTCATATAATCCAATCAAGAAAATCCTTCCCTGGCGGTTCCCAGCAGCTTGCCTGTTAGTTGATTTCAGGTCCTGTCAAGTTGACAACCAAGAACAACATCCTAATATGCAAACGTCACATCACTCTAAGGTCGGTTACAACCATCCACGTTCAGTAAATGTGCCTCCCAGGTTGGTGTTGAGATCAGCAGGGTCACAAGCAAAGGCAGTCAGTCAGAACTCAGTATCTCACAGCAACTTGGAATCCATAAGTAGATAATCCACAAAGACAATTAAGCTTTGTTATTCCCAGATCTAGAGCTCCTCACAGACCACCCCGCAACTACCAGGAATCCCACTTGCATGCAAAAGTAAAGTCTTTTATTCAAGCTCAAGCACAGACCTTCCAACCTCTCCAGCACAATGAGTAGTGTGGAAGGTCCTGAGCTGGTACAAGCCTTGCCTTTTTATCACAGTAACAGAGTCCCTCAGGACTTTCCAACATGGCAGTTACATGTTTGGTTGACATTTGCTTGGTGCACTTCTATTGTCTAGTAATGACTTCAGCTTGGTATGAACAATGGGTGCTAGCTTAGTCAATCTATTTTAAGACACTAAATACTCTCCCTTTAAGAACTGATTGGCTGTTGCTAGGAGTAGAGTGGCTATTTCCCTGCAAAATTGTGATTGTTACCAGGGTAACATGGCTCCTGGAAAAAGTTGGGTTTTTTTTTTCCAGTATCTAAGTTCATTCAGAAGGCAAGTTAATTATAAAATGGAGTCTGAAAGCAAACTGGAGTTAGTATGTTAAGCTGAGCCCTTGAAGCTGGGCCCTTCAGCTATACTGGTCTCTGATTCTTGACCTTATAGATAACAAATACCAGATAGAAATTTATACTTAGGCTTAGAAATGCCTGTAAGATGTATAAAATATGTAATCACAAAATAGCTTAATAATTAAGCCAAAGGTGCCTGTGGTGAAGAAGAAGAAGAAGAAGAAGAAGAAGAAGAAGAAGAAGAAGAAGAAGAAGAAGAAGAAGAAGAAGAAGAAGAAGAAGAAGAAGAAGAAGAAGAAGAAATAAAAGAAGCAGTTTGTCCTTTTTTTCAGAGTAAAGGCCAAAAACTTAAGGATGCCCAGCCCTACTTACACTATAGCCATAGCTTGCCTCCTTCACTTCCTTAGATATGCCCCTTCTTTACAAAGTTTGTAGGGGCATTCCCTGCTACCCCAAATTTTCTTTCCCAAGTTGTACGCAGGACTACCCCCATCACCCCCTTAGTGACATTGTTTGCTTCTTTTTACTTCTTATACAATCTTCCTCTGCCAGAACAAAAGCCACCTTCTTCTAGTGGTTCATAAGTCATTCCCACACACCTAGTACAGGGCCATGCTTCATAGAGTCATGTTTATGATGTGCTTCAGTGAGCTAAAGAAAAGGCTCAGAGTGGGAGAGGAACTGTTCACATGTCAGACACAGAGCTGCTTTCCTGGCTTTATCCCGATACCCACCACATGCTGTGCTCCCTTCTCCCCTGCCTTCACATACTAGGAAAGATAAACACTCTCAGGCCATCCAATCACAGAGCAAGTTCCAGAGAGAGAGAGAGAGAGAGAGAGAGAGAGAGAGAGAGAGAGAGAGAGAGAGAGAGA